>JAJHSJ010002647.1:0-43663 GCA_021015155.1 Magnolia officinalis | reverse complement strand
AGCCAAAATTTTGTACAGACCCCCTAAAAGACTTATCGGTTTGAAGTCTTTCAACTGCTTAGCTCCTTCCACATTGGGAATGAGGGCAATGAACGAGGCTCCAAGCTCGAGAATTCCTCAATGTAATCCATGACGTCCATTCTGATAATGTGCCGATTTCTGGAAAAAGAAAATTGGAAAACCGTTGGGTCCTGGGCCATTTCACTGCACATGGCTCCCAAGGTTGCTTCTCTTTTAGATGATTAAAGGGAAAATAAAGAGAGCTACGAAAAGCTGAAGAGGTTTGCTCGAATACATCCTAATGTATTATAATAAGATGATGGGCCTTTTCCAAAGACAAACTCTTGGCTCACCTTGGATGGGGATGCCAAAGAAAACTCTGATATTGAATATTTCAACCTATTTATTATACAAAGTTTATAGTGACTGTTCATGTTCAATAGCCAAAGAGCCAAAATCACTGAGGGGGTGAAATAATCCAATTGAGAGCTATTATCTGTTGACTTTCCACATACAAAGTGAGACTTGTCATATAAATGTTTTGGATCATATTGGAAGGGATCCAAATTCAAAGGGTAAAGTCCCGAGGCATTGTATTGCAATACTTCAGTATGTATTCGAGAAAACCTCAAACCTCAAACCTCAAAAGAGCCAAGTACAGCAAATTTGATATGATTTTTGTTTTCCCCATTAAAGGTGAACTAAGCTAATTCATAGGTTGTAACTGAAATTAAAGTCATGCCTGCCTGCGATCCTGTAAAGGAAACAGTCACATGATCATCTCCAGTTGATGCCATAAAGGGTATTATTCCATGATAAAAGGAGGATTGTAGCTTACTGAAATTACTACTAACTCACTCTGTAGCTTGATCACAGTTTAAAAAACCCCGAAAACTCGACTCGACTCGACTCGATGTTCATTTGGGTTGGATCGATAACTACAAACTAAAAATAGCAGGAATAATAACAATCATTTAAATCAGTTATATTTGGCATATGTATTATAAAAATAGAAACAGAGCAGCAATTTGTTCCATAGCTTGGTTTGCTACTTTTCATTGAAAAGTGGCCTGACAAGGCGAATGATTTGGACCGAGTCAGAGTTGTGTTGAGTTGACCAAGTTAGAGAGTCAAGTCAACAAGTCTCCTATGAATCAGTCAAGTCACTCTCAGATTCGAGTTTCCAAGTGACTTGGCTTGAAATCTCACCAGTGAAGTTAACTCAGCTGAGTTTCGAGTCGAGTCAGTGAGTTTTAGAACTATGGGCTAGATTTCCCAAAAGAGTAACATGCAATGACTGAATAAATGGGTTGTTAATAATACAAGTTGGATCATAACAAGCTATAGTACTCGGTTCCTTTTTTTTTTTTTTTCCCGAAAGGTGATGCCTTTATTAAGACGAGGTGAATTCATACCTCGCAATACATATAGCCCATTACTTACAAGGATTAAGACGAGGTGATTTCATAACTTGCAATCGCAATACATATAGCCCATTACTTACAAGGACCCTGACTTCAACGCATCCAGGACCTCTACCATCAGACCTTAACAGGCACCCTATACAAAATGTTCCTTCCCAAGAACCCTTTTTTACTTGCTGCCAGCCCTAAATACAAAGTTGCTACTCAGAACCCCACGAGTCTGCTAACGGATTACACCTTTTTAAAATTTCCACATTCAAGGTTCCTTTGTATACCTCAAGTTAGGCTCTCTATTCCAAATTCCAATGGGTCTCGATCAAAGGAGCAAAGTGACTATTGGTTGGTGGAACCTGTCCTATTGCAGCAAAGGCCCTTGATTTCATTTCTTTTGATGCTTCTGGGGTTTCCTTACCTCAGTGGTAGACTCTCAGGAGTTTCAACACGAGGTCTTGGGTTCGATACCCATAGGTGGTGAAATCCCACTACGGCGTGCGTGTGTGTGTGTGTTAAAAAAAAAAAAAAAAGTCTTGAGCAGAAGTTTCCAACAAAAAATTCGTCCTGAATTGTTTTAGCTGTAGGTGGTTCTGTACTGTTTTTGGAAACCTAAATGGGAAAACATACTGAAACATTCCAAATGGTTGGCTTGAGCTCTAGTTCAAGCACTTACGTATTAACTGCAATTTATCTGCAGGCTGAAGCATGGGTTGATAACATGAGCGGGACAGCTGCAGATGAATCAACTGAATTGGAATTCGAGGGGCCGGCCTTCCAGTTGTTTTATGTTATTTTTGCATGCCAGTGTAGGGACTATGATCCTTGATCTGAGGATGTGCATAGTGTTTTTTGGTTTTTGGTTTGTACAAGTGTGATACATGTTGTCTCCTGCTCGTTAAATGAGCTGGTAGAGACAGGGTAGTGTGTGTGCACGATTGATCCGGGGTTCAATCCCGGTAGTGTTGCCTTTCCAAAAAAAAAAAGGGGGAAAAATGTTTCAATCGTTCAGTCCATTGGTCTGATGAGCGCCATTATGGACAGACCATGCTGCAAATTTTATTTTTTATTCGATGGATATTCCAACCCTTTGATTGGTGGCTATAAATAGGTGGTTAAGGCAAAGAGGTTCCCATTCAACTGAATAAGGTTTTCCACTGTAGGCATTTTTGGGGCATGGTCCCATCACACTCTTGGGGCCCATCAGATCTGCATCAATTAAACAGTGGTCTACTCGTACAGACAGAAAACATGAGGATATTAATTAGAGCTTTGCTCAGCCCATGAGCGTGTGCAATAAACCTCATGCACATGCCACACGTGCCATCATGGCATGATAGGTCCGAGATCCAAACCACCATCAGAATGGCACCCTTATATTGATGCCCTAGCCCAAGAATCAAGTTGATCTGCTGGTCACGTGGGCTACAGTCTAAAAAAGAGAAAAGAGTACAGCTCTGGAAAACTTGGCTGAAGTTTTGTAACCCGTCCATCTGTTTTCAATATTGAGGCCCACATGGACAAGATTTTATTTATGGGAAACATGTAAAAGGTCAGACCAACTTTTGAATGGATTGGATCTTGCACCTATGTGCCTTGCTGGCACATATTTGGTGTGTACATTAGCTTTATTACATATGTGTGCTTAGCAAAGCTCTATTACTTATATCCAATGGGTTGAGGATCATATAATTCCACACCAACGTATCTCCTATTGCCTCTTTGTAATGCATTCCTAATGCTAAATTTTGCATGTTTCCAAAGGCTAGGATTAGGGGCGAAAGTTATACCTCAATTGAAAGTGGCTGCTTCAACTGATCCCGTTGAAAGGAAGTTATGTGCAAAGTTAGATGCCGAGAAAAAGCGAGCTGCAAAAAATGTAGAAGAATCCAACCCAGCTGAGAAAAGT
This sequence comes from Magnolia officinalis, assembly GCA_021015155.1. Lineage (NCBI taxonomy): Eukaryota > Viridiplantae > Streptophyta > Magnoliopsida > Magnoliales > Magnoliaceae > Magnolia > Magnolia officinalis. The sequence continues at coordinate 40,339 of JAJHSJ010002647.1, read as the reverse complement.
GATGAGAATAGTGATGCGATGACAATGACCCAGAGAGCAGAACCAATGCTTTTGTAAAAAAGAGATCAATGTTTCTGGCCACATCTTTTCAAGCAAAGAAGAAACATAGATGATGCAGGGATACTTTCTTGAGTTAAAAAGGTCTTATGAGGTGTGTTTCTTTTAGTTTGTTAAACATTTATTGTTGTTTTTCTTCTATAGGATGCGTGTTTTGGTTACTGATGTTGTAATATTTGTGGTACCTATTTGTCAGTTCACTTATTGTAGAACAATTTGCTCACAGTACTGCAGCACGCTACTGTAGCAGTGCTATAGAAAGCACTGTAGCACATGAAAAAAGAGGAGAAACAAGAGGAAAGCCCTAATTAACATAAACAAAAGAGAATAGAGAATAAGAGCTAGGTAGGACATATCTACTTCCATTAACAGTCCCCCTCAAGCTGGAGCATAGATGTTGTCGTTGCCAAGCTTGGAGAATTTATCTGTTGACAGAGTATAACCAAGGGCCTTGGTGAATACACTAGCAAGTTGATCCTGAGATTGGATATTCAATGTAGAGATTTCACCACTGGAGACCTCATGTATGAAGTGACAATCAACTTCAATATGTTTAGTTATCTCATATAGACTGGAATGTTTGCAATATGGTATGCTGCTTGATTATCACAAAATAACTACCTAGGTAGATTAACTGCAAACCCCATCTCCCATAACAATTTCTTAAGCCACATTAACTTATACATAGTATGAGCAATTGCTCTATATTTTGCTTTTGCGCTTGATAGGGCCATAACACTTCGCTTCGCTTTTACTCCTCCCAAGTCCTCCATGTAACTAGGTTTCTCCCTTGTAACTAGATTTCTCCCTCCCTATAAAAGTGCAGTACCCAGTAGTAGACCACCTATCTACTAAAGAACTTGCCCAGTCTGCATCAGAGTATCCTATGATTTGAAGATTATTGTTCCATTTGTATAGAATTCCCTGACCTAGTGCTTTTTTAAGATACTGCAAAATTTGAATAACTACATCCATATGAGGTACCTCCGGAGAGCTCATAATTAGCTCACCACACTCACAACATAAGATATGTCTGATCGAGTAATGGTTAAATAAATGTGTTTATCCACTAGTCTTATATACCTTCCTGGGTTTTCGAATACATTTCTCATAATACATCCCACACTTCCTTTGCATTGTGTGTGTGTGTGTGTGTGTGTGTGTGTGTGTGTGTGTGTAAAACATTAGCACTAATGGATGATTCCATACTATTGCATAACCATGTTGTAATTTAAGCATTCTCCTCGATCCATTGTTCATATGTACTAGAACTCTCATCAGGTATCTCCGCAGTCAAGTATTTCGATTTTCCCTCTGTTGTTAAAAATACTTGAAATTGACTTAGACATTTGGAGATGATTTGTTCCATTTAATTTAATAGAGGTTATCTAGACCCCTAAAAAAGTAAATAGATTTATGAATCCGGTTCTTGAATTACTTCTCACTTCCATTCGGGACAAGGGATTAGAATATAAATTGCAAGGTTATATGAATACTAGTTGACCTCTCGCGACCAACGAACACTTAACTTGTACACTTCACACGGTATGCACACAACAATTGAAGAGAATAACTAGCCAACACGTTCACAAATTCCAACTAATCATGAACACGACATCTGACGAAGACAATCAGCCCACATTCACATATCCCACGAGAGGCGATGATCATGGACACTTCATCCCCTTTTCATTCAGGGGCCATTACGAAGGCCTGACACAACAAAAAGAAAAGAAACCTAGGGTTTCTTAAAAGATTTTCAGCACGAGAGGGATTAGAGCCCAAAAAATAAATGAAGGAAACCAAGGATAAGGTAGATGGGAGAAAGATGGATTAAATCAGAAACAAGAATGCTCTGGTACCATGTAGAACAATTTGCTTGTTACCATAGCATGTTACTGTAGTAGGTGCTTTAGCACGTGAAAAAAGAGAAGAAAAGGAGAAAAAAAAGAGGAAAGAAGAAGAAAGCCCTATTTATTTTTTTTTGAGAGAAGAAAGCCCTAATTAACATTTAACATAAACAAAAGATAATAAGAGAATAAGAGTTGAGTGGGCCTAGGTGGGCCATATCTACTGCCGTTAACACTAACAAATTCTTGTTCTTGTTCTTTTCAATAGAGTTCCCATAACAAAAGAAAAAATTGTAGTTCTTGACAACAAAGAAGCAAAACTGAATTGCTTGTTTACTATATAATGCTGATCATGTTCCATCATTACCTTATTGTCCGGACATTTTCTATTTGATCCTTTTTTTTCTCTCTCTCTCTCTCTCTCCTCTCTCGCTCTCTCTCTCTCTCTCTCTCTCTTGTTTTTGGTTTAAGGTATGTATGTGAGAAAACCGCAAGCGGAGAGTTAATCTGGAGGGACACATTTAAGTAGAACTAACTACATGAGAGTTTTAGGAGTGCAAGCCTGCATTTGGATGCACTTTGAACATCATTAAAAAACCCAAAAACTTGGTTCAACTTGATTTACAGTTGGGTTGGGTCGACTTAAAGACTTGACCCAATAGTTAATAATTATAAAAAAAAATATCTTTGTTGAATAATATGTAAATCATTAACTTTGGGTAAATAGTATAACATAGAGAAACAAAAACGCCCTATAGAATGGGATGCTGGTTATATTTGTTGCTTCTCCATTTGATTTTGCAGCCCTTCAATATTTTTTTTTCTAAGATAAAACACCTCTGAAGAGGCAAGTGATTTGGTTTTGGGTAACCGTGAGTCGCATCGAATCAACCAGGTTGTCAGGTCGAGTCAATGAGTCTCTCCGAGTCTGAACCAATTCACTTGTCAAACTGAGTTTCCTATAAACTCAGCTCGAAATCTCGCTGAGCCGAGTTGACTTGGACGAGTTATGAGTTGAGTCAGTGAGTTTTAGAACTATAATAAAGAATTGAATTGCATATTTGCATTAAGTAGTTTCATAGAATGGTAAGTGATCCAAATATAACCTTTGCATTCATTACAAGGAAGTAACTCTTAAAATTTCCTCCACATTCCTCTCAAGTTTAACTGGGGAGTAACATATATGCAATTGGAATACTAAAGTAGTCGCGATTTTGTCATTTCCACATTTAATTGGGGGTAAACATAAACACAATTGGAATACTAACGTAGTCACAATTTGGTCATTTCCACTTCATTGAACTAATTATAAAAATCAATTCAACACCGCATTTAGACACACCTTTACATTATATTTCTAAATCATTGCTTGTTCAGAAGTCCTAAATTACAGACACCGGAAATATGATCCTTTGAAAGTTTGATGCCTTTTTACCATTTTGGGACATAATGCTATGATTCATTTGCCCTTTCATTGTGCTCTTCTTCCATATATCGACATAGCTATATTGGAATGAAGCCGGAGTAGGTGATCCCATCTTTCCATTTTCTCTCTCCTCATTGGCCAACCATTCTGATTATCATGTTAAGAGCTGGCAATGGAGTATGGATTAGATCAGGTGTGGTTGAATTGGATACATTTACAGTGGTCCAATGAAATCTTGGAAGATTGTGCTTGCCCATGGATTAGGAGAACTACCACAATATTCTTCATCTACTCTCTAGATCAATGTGGTAGTTGCGATGACAAGTAAAATCAATTTTGGAGTCAAATTGAGTATAGTATGGGGCCTTTTAGTTTTTCGCCTTTAAATCACATCCATTAATGATGATGATGATGAAAGGGTGATAAAGTTCATAAAGGTTATTTCTTCTAAATACAGCTGGTTGCTGTTAACCCAACATACATCCACAGAAAGAGAAGATGTGAGTTCATTGCACCTGTATATTTGATTTTTCAACGTTTGCCCCTTTAGAAGAGTATGCACAAGACATTTCAACGTCTTGGAGAGCAACATTATATAAAACATTGGAACTACCCCTCAAAAAGAAAGAAAAAAGATAGATAAAAAAGATAAAGAGTATGATACATAGAGCTATTGTATCTTGGCCCCTTGGTGTGAAAGGGGCTCCTTGGATTTATAGTCAATGACTTGCTCAGGGATTGGACGACGGTTGAATCGAGCAGTCTTCATGGTACTCTTGGCTAAGCTAAGTGGAAGGAACCACATTCAGGCTTTCTCTAGTTGAATTTAGGCAGTAGTACTATTCGCGTTTGGGTAATGGCCGGTTGGTTAGTAGTATTGATGGTTGGGTGAGGACGGTTGTGTGGGTCCTTTGAATAAAGGAAAATGAAACCGAATTGCATGCCTTTTAGAGGGTTCTGGATCTTATTGCTCCCATCTCTATATCATTAAGGTGATTCTCACAATGCAATTGGTTGGGTAAGGATTGGACTAGATGTGTTGGGTGAGATTTGCTTACTAGTCAGAATTGGTCTCTTTATATATGTTCTCGGAGGCAAATGATGACGCAGGACAGCCCTAATTATGATGCATGCTCATGAACATAATTAAATAGCGAAAATAAAAGGAATAAATGATCTAAAATTCTAGCAGTAATCATCATAACTAAGAAAATCATAAAGGAAACATGCAATGACGCGGGCCATCATCACAACCATGGAGTATGGAATTCAATTATTACTTAGGTTGGATCCGGCGAGGGATGAGACCTCCCGATCTTGCATGGTCACACCCAATCGATCAATGAAGATCACTAGTCCGAAGAACCAAGAAGTTTCTCGGATTAGGGATTTGAGAATTTGAGGGTTTAGGGTTTAGATCGATTCTCAAAGTTTTGATCGAAGAAGGATTAGCCAAAAAAAAAAGAGAAAGAAGGAAATAATTACCTTGAGGAAGTTGGAGGGGCACAAGAAGAAATTAGAAGAAGAAGATCAAGGGATGAGAAGAAGTACCATTAGAGAGAAGAGAAGAAGAGGGCAACCAAAGGGTTTGCTTTTCATTCATCAATAGTTCAAATTCGGATTTAGGGCTTTAGCCCACTTAAATAAGCAAATAAAGACATAGAATTACTAAAATACCCCTAGAATAAGCAAATAAAGATATAAAATTACTAAAAGACCCCTAACTTAAGCAAAAACACGCAAATAGACCCCTAACTTAAGAAAAAACGCGCAAATAACATAAGTGCGGGAAAGTTCGGGTGCTCGGTCTTCTTTCTCCAATCTTCCTTCACATGTGTCTTCCCTGAGTGGGGTCTTCTATATGTCCAATCACATGTGAAAGGTCTTCAGCTCCTCAATAGTCGCCTATCCACAAGGACGACACTTGTGATTGGCGCTTTCTTCGTTGGTACACCTTGAATGCGCTTGTGTCCGCATCAATTCCCCTCGGGTGAGAAAAACTCGACTCCGACGAGTTGAAACTTTTGTAGCGCTCTAGCAGATCTGGATCAATACCCTGCAATGCGTCGCCCGACAGCCACGTAGATTCAGACGACGGTTTGTTCTTCCACTTGACAAGATACCTTTGGAAACCTCCATCTCTCGTGGATACTATCTCGTCATCCAAGATTTCCTCAATTTCTTCTTTATGGGTAATAGGTGGAGGAGGGGGTGGAAGGGGTTGGGTAGCAAACTCAGAAAAAGGCCATGAAAGGGACGATGTATCAATAATGGGAGTATGGGCACGGACTAGATCTTCCACATTAAAAGTTGGATTAATGCCCATTTCAGGTGGAAGGTCAATCCGATACGCGTTGGACCCAACCTTTTGTAATATCTTAAATGGTCCAGCACTACGCGCTTGTAATTTTTTAGCAGATCCTTGAGAGAATCGCTCTGGCCTTATTCGCACCATTACATAGTCTCCTTCTTGAAATTCTTGCACTCTACGATGAGAATCAGCTGAAACTTTATAATCATCATTGCTCTTATTTAACCGCTGTCTAATATGTGTATGCAAATCATGAATATGGCGTGCAAATGCATCGGCTGACTCAGAAGACCTTTGGGTAACAGACATAGGTAAGAGATCTATGGGCATTCTAGGTTTATAACCACTTACAATCTCAAAAGGACTCAACCCTGTAGATCTATTAACTGACCCATTATAAGCAAGTTCAGCAGTTGGTAAAATTAGGTCCCAAGTCTTAACATGTTCACCCACTAGACAACGTAGAAGATTTCCAAGGCTACGGTTTACCACTTCAGTTTGACCATCTGTTTGTGGGTGGTAAGCAGTAGAAAATTGCAAACGAGTTCCCATAATGTGCCACAGTGTCTTCCAAAAATAGCTAGTAAATCGAACATCACGATCAGACACTATGGTTTTAGGTAACCCATGGAGACGCACCACACCATCAAAAAAGAGACGAGCAACATGAGACGCATCCGACGTCTTCGAACATGGGAGAAAATGCGCCATTTTAGAAAAACGGTCCACAACGACAAAAACGGAATCGTGCTTTTTAATAGTCTTGGGAAGCCCAAGCACGAAGTCCATACTAATGTCCTGCCACGGAGCATGTGGCACTGGCAATGGCGTGTACAGCCCGGTATTTTGCTTTCTTTGCTTTGCCAGCTGACATGTTCGACACTGCCCTAAAACTTTGGCTACATCTCGCTTGAGACTTGGCCAATAGAAACGATCTTCCACGAGGGCAATGGTCTTATCACGACCAAAATGGCCAGCTATCCCTCCTGAATGAAGCTCCCAGATGAGGAATTCACGAAGGGACATACGGGGAATACAAAGTCTGTCTCCCTTGAAAAGGAAGCCATCTTTAAGAACATATTCACCCATAATATGCTGGTCACTAGAGAGCGACGCGTAAGTACCCCCCAAAATCAGAACATGTGGGGTATTCATCTTTCAGTTGCTCAAATCCGACTACCTCTACACTCAAGGAGTTGAGCAACGCCACTCTCCTACTAAGGGCATCTGCTGGTTTGTTTTCAACCCCGGCCTTGTGTTTCAAAACAAACGAATATTCCTGAAGAAACGCTACCCACTTGGCATGCCTTGGGTTGAGTTTCTTCTGAGAATGCAAATATCTCAACGCCTCATGATCAGAAAACAAAACGAATTCTTGCGGTAGGAGATAGTGTCGCCAATGTCTCAGGGATTGCACTACCGCATAAAATTCTTTGTCGTAAGTGGAGTATTTTTGTTTTGCCTCATTCAGTTTCTCACTGAAATAGGCCACTGGGTGTCCTTCTTGACTCAACACTCCACCTATACCGACACCAGACGCATCACACGCTACTTCAAAGACTTTAGAAAAGTCAGGTAGACGCATGACAGGAGCTTCTACCATCTTGCCCTTAATTTCCTTAAAAGCCTTGACTGCGGCTTTAGACCACACGAACTCTCCCTTTTTCATGCACTCGGTAATGGGAGCCATGATCGTGCTAAAACCCCTAATGAACCGACGATAAAAAGTTGCTAGGCCGTGAAAGCTTCGCACCTCATGAATGTTCCTTGGTTCCGGCCACTCAACTATGGCCCTGACTTTTTCAGGGTCTGCGCGCATCCCTTCAGATGACACTATAAATCCTAAGAACACAACTTGGCTAGACATGAATGCACATTTCTTAAGATTAGCGTACAACTTTTCCTTCCTAAGGACACTACAGACCTTCTTTAAATGTTCAAGGTGTGATTCCTTAGTGGTACTATAAATAAGAATATCGTCAAAGTACACCACTAGGAATTTTTCCATGAACGGCCTCAAAGCTTGTGTCATCACCCGCATGAAAGTACTAGGTGCGTTAGTCAAGCCGAAGGGCATGACCAACCACTCATACAGCCCATCTTTCGTCTTAAACGCCGTCTTCCACTCATCTCCTGGGCGTATACGGATTTGGTGATATCCACTCTTGAGGTCTATCTTAGAGAATATAGTGGACCTGGCCATCATGTCAAGCATATCATCAAGTCTAGGTATAGGGAACCTATACTTGACAGTAATTTTGTTTATGGCACGACTGTCCACACACATGCGCCACGTGCCATCTTTCTTTGGCGTCAACAATGCAGGCACGGCACACGGGCTCATACTCTCTTGGATGAAACCCTTTTGCAGAAGCTCATTAACTTGCTTCTTCAACTCTGCATGCTCTGCAGGGTTCATCCTGTAGTGAGGAAGGTTCGGTAGAGTAGACCCTGGGACAAGATCAATGGCATGCTGTATGTCCCTCATAGGTGGCAACTCATTCGGTAAGTCTTCAGGAAATACATCACTGTATTCCTTCAGGACCGAAGTCACCTCACGGGGCAACTCTGATGGAACCTCAGGTGTAATCTCTCTAGCCACAAGGGCATACACCATAGAATCCTCCTTAGCCTCTTTTTCAAACTCTCTTGCGCTGATTATATGTAGAGACTTAGGTTTGAATTTCCCCATTCCTCTAGGCTCACTTGCCTTCTCATCCTTCTTCTTCCCTAGTGTATTCTCAGGTGGCATGGGATTAAGTTTGATCTTTTTACCGTTATACATAAAAGTACACGCATTCGAACGGCCAAAGATCGTGACATCATTATCGAATAGCCACGGTCTACCTAGGATAACATGTCCCACATCCATAGGTAAGACATCACACCACAGGGACTCTTTGTATGACCCAAACTCGATGGGGACTAGACATTGCTGGGTGACAGGTAGGGATGTCTTGTCAACCCAAGAAACTTTATACGGGTCTGGATGAGGTGTGGATTTCAGTTTTAAGCGATCTAAGGTGCTAGTGGAAATCACATTCTGACAACTTCCACTGTCCACTATCACCTTACAATTCTTTTCACCACACTTGGCAATAGTGTAGAAGATAGTGCTTCGACGCCAGTCAGCACTACTTCTAGACTGAGCTAGCACACGCCTGACTACTGCAAGCGTTGCTTCTCCATCCACTTCTTCTTCATCAGTAAGTCCTCCTTCAGGGTGATACTCTTCAACTTCATAATCACCCTGGTCATCTCCACCCTCGTGGGACTCGCCTATAACTAAGGCTCTCCCACGGCTCTTCGTAGGACACTGATTAGACATGTGGCCAAGATTGCCACACTCATAGCACCTCACTTGGTTCATGTTACTAGGACCGGCACCAAGAACCCCTTTACCCTTGTCCTCCCTAGGCCTAGGCGAAATGGTCGCCTGTGCCCTAGGTTGACTACCAATATTAGGTCTAGTTCCCTGGGAACTAGATCTAGCACTGGAGTCTCGGGACTCAAAACGACGAACGACAGGAGCCTTCAGATATTGCTCTAACTCCTGCACGACTTGATATGCTTCATCCAAGTCCGTTAAGGGCCGAGTCATAAGCTCGCGCTGAAGATCCGCACGAAGGCCCGTCTTGAAACGCGAGAGCGTTACTAGAGGGTCTTCTCGGATATCACATCGCATCACATATTCTTCAAATTTAGCGATGTAGTCAGCGGCAGACATTGACCCTTGGCGTAAGGATTGCCATTGGTCAAGGAGCTTCTGGCGGTATGAGAGAGGAAGGTACTTCTCCTTCAACTTCTCTTTCATCTCATACCAATGCATGATAGGGGCTCTACCAACTCTCTCTATCCTACGCTCGGTGTTGGTCCAGAAGAGCTTGGCTTGACCCACAAGTTTCATCTTAGCAAACCGCATTTGACGGTTTTCCGACATGCCATACCACTCAAAGTAGTGGTCCATGTCAGCAACCCAGTCAAGGAATGCCTTGGGATCCAAGCGCCCATCAAAACTCGGGGCCTCAACTCTCACACTCTTCATCGCACGCTCATCTGGATCATAACGGTCTTGATGATCACATGTGGCTCGTGCCTCTCGCACCACACCACGACCGTTACCACGATCTCTATCTTCATTACCACCACGTGTGGCAGCGCGTTCTTCAATGATTCCTCCCACTTGGGAGTACGCATCATCCCCTACAGCGGGATTTTCCTTTTGGGACGCCTCTAGTTGCTCGACCTTAGTCATGGTAGTGGTAATTTGGTTCTCAAGGCGGGCAAACTCGCGCTTCTGACCCGCTTCTAGGGCGGTTATCTTTTGTATCAATTGAGCAAGTTGCTCAGATAACTGCTCGTTATTCATGGTAGGTTGAAGTCCGAAACCTCTACCTCTTCTCGTGGGCATACAGTGAAGACTTGAACCAAACTCTACCCAACTAGACTACTAGGTGTTATGACTTTCAAGATGAATGTGATGAATGCAAAACTACTATGAACTGACACAATTAAGTTGACACAGGAAACAACTCAAATTTGGAAATTTTCTAAATTGGAAAGTTTCTAAATCTGGAACTTTCTAAATCTGGAAACTTTCTAAATCTGGAAATTTTCTAAATTTGGAAAGTTTCTAAATCTGGAACTTTCTAAATCTGGAAATTTTCTAAATTGGAAAGTTTCTAAATCTGGAACTTTCTAAATCTGGAAATTTTCTAAATCTGGAAATTTTCTAAATTGGAAAGTTTCTAAATCTGGAACTTTCTAAATCTGGAAATCTGGAAATCTGGAAATCTCAAATCTGGAAATCTGCAAATCTGGAAATCTGCAAATCTGGAAATCTGGAAATCTGGAAATCTGCAAAGCTGGAAATCTGCAAATCTGGAAATCTGCAAATCTGGAAATTTGCAAATCTGCAAATCTGGAAATCTGCAAATCTGGAAATCTGCAAATCTGGAAATCTGCAAATCTGCAAAGCGGGAAATCTGCAAATCTGGAAACCCTAATTTGATAACTCGATCTAGACAAAAACCATGCAAACCTATGCTCTGATACCAAATTTGACGCAGGACAGCCCTAATTATGATGCATGCTCATGAACATAATTAAACAGCGAAAATAAAAGGAATAAATGATCTAAAATTCTAGCAGTAATCATCATAACTAAGAAAATCATAAAGGAAACATGCAATGACGCGGGCCATCATCACAACCATGGAGTATGGAATTCAATTATTACTTAGGTTGGATCCGGCGAGGGATGAGACCTCCCGATCTTGCATGGTCACACCCAATCGATCAATGAAGATCACTAGTCCGAAGAACCAAGAAGTTTCTCGGATTAGGGATTTGAGAATTTGAGGGTTTAGGGTTTAGATCGATTCTCAAAGTTTTGATCGAAGAAGGATTAGCCAAAACTAGAAAAGAGAAAGAAGGAAATAATTACCTTGAGGAAGTTGGAGGGGCACAAGAAGAAATTAGAAGAAGAAGATCAAGGGATGAGAAGAAGTACCATTAGAGAGAAGAGAAGAAGAGGGCAACCAAAGGGTTTGCTTTTCATTCATCAATAGTTCAAATTCGGATTTAGGGCTTTAGCCCACTTAAATAAGCAAATAAAGACATAGAATTACTAAAATACCCCTAGAATAAGCAAATAAAGATATAAAATTACTAAAAGACCCCTAACTTAAGCAAAAACACGCAAATAGACCCCTAACTTAAGAAAAAACGCGCAAATAACATAAGTGCGGGAAAGTTCGGGTGCTCGGTCTTCTTTCTCCAATCTTCCTTCACATGTGTCTTCCCTGAGTGGGGTCTTCTATATATCCAATCACATGTGAAAGGTCTTCAGCCCCTCAATAGTCGCCTATCCACAAGGACGACACTTGTGATTGGCGCTTTCTTCGTTGGTACACCTTGAATGCGCTTGTGTCCGCATCAAATGACATTGTAGACTCCATGGTTAAAGAGTTGGGGCTTCTTTGTATATAGAAGCCTAACTGCCTTTGGAGTGAAGTAAACTTTGTTCATTTGACGTGTGAGTGTTGTCAATCTGAGCCTTTGCCATGGCTGGTTCCATTGCCTGGGTAAAGAGGAAGGTCGATGTCCGATGGGCAGCTGATTTTGAAAGATTTGCCAATATACCGTTTAAAAGTCGACTCCTCATTTTTGGGTGAAATGTTTTGATGATGTTGATTATCACACATGTACCAACCTGGCATTTGTGGTGGACATTCAAGCAGTGTATTAGGTGGGCCCCACTGTGCAGATGACTTGGCTGAGCAATCAGGCTAGTACTTTCATCAAGCAGGGTCATGCGCGTATGTTGAAAGTGGACCTTGGCAATTCTTTTAATCTGTTTTCATACACAAGGACTTACTGATGAGTTGATCAGCCTGATTTTTGGGCCAGGTCAACTACATGGTGGGGCCTTCCTGATGCAAGGCTTGGATGTACCACATGCATGGCCGTTGGCATGTGTGACCCCGTGTGGAGGCAGCAAAGATCATACAAAGAGAGCTTGTCATATGTGATGAATACAACAGATATGTAATCTTCTTTTTCGTTAGTTTCAGATAATCACAATAGAGACAAACTGATACAAACACAACACCTTGAAGAAAGCAACACCTGAGGATTGAGAAGAGAATGAATAGAATGAACAAACTATTGGACAATGGCTTCTAACAGTTGAGTTCAACCAACTGAACTTCGAACCCTTTCCAAATTCTTCCTACTGTCTCAAGGATTGGCATCAACCACAGCATCGCCACAATCACTGCTGCACACTCATTGCCGACTCCTGCTCTGTACACATGAGCAGAATCAAGATACACCCCACATGTCTATATTTTGCAACTTGAAAAGAAATCATGCAGGCCATGCATTAGGTGGGTAACACTATGTAGATGACTGGGCCCAAAAATCAGGCAGGTCACTCATAAAGTGGCCACATATGTACGGAGACAATGGACAGCTGGTCCACATTCTACGGGTGGGCTACCCGTGCTTTTGTGCAAATTCATCTACATGGTGGGTCCCACCTGATGCACAGCTTGGATGTCACTTTCATGTGCAAGGTTTGATAATGCTTTCTTACCTGTATAGGAAGATGGCGCTGGAAAAATCTTGAGCCTCTTGTTTTATACGAGCTGTTTCAATGAATGGAAGCACTGTGCTCATAGCCTCATACCAAAACTTTATTCCCATAGTTCCAGTATCGTCTCTTCCAGTAGTCTTTCTAGAATGAGATCTCCCATCTCGATGCCAAAGCTTTCTACCTCAGATCGAAGATTCATCCATGTTCCGTCTTTTTCCATGTCTTTTCCAACGATCTGGTCTAGCGTATGTGGATACTGAGTGGGAAGAAGCCGATCAATGCCTTCCCATACCTCTTGGACGAGGTTTTTCCCCATAGGAATTGGCCGAATGTTGGGTTTGACAAACGATATCCAAGGTGAGCAACTGAAAAACCGCTCATAAACCTCCCCGAGAACTTCGTTTATGCAATCGAAGAGAAGCTTCTGGTCGTCCGATGATTGGGCTGTAAATGAGGCCTCTACTTCGTCAAACAAGTATGGATCGAGCAGATGGCCTGAAGAATGCCACCTCGCCATGAAACTGTCACGGCTTAAGCCGGATGCTTGTAACACGGTTCGTACATACTCGAATTCGGATTCCTTTCCTACCATACGAGTTCTTAGATTGATTTCAGGATCCAAAGGAGCGGTTGAGATAGAATGATGGTGGTGTTCTTCAAAATGGATTTGCCGTGGTTGAATTGTCAGATCAACTGCAGATATTCATCAGATTATGATTCATGTCATTTCAAGATAAGTAAAAACTGAATGATGCAAGTCATTGCCTTGCATGAACATAGTTTCAAAATCCAAAAATCCATTTTCACTCGATCCCCGTCCTTGTTATGTTGACCCAACAACTCAGCGGGATCAACTCAAAAACTCGACAAGTATTTAAATATATTTATATCAATTGAAACTAGATAGAAACTGGAAAATGCCCCCTTCTTTTGGGAACAAGGACAGCGTAGACCTTTTCTATTTCCATTCAAATTGGTCAAACCTAATTTCTAAGCAGACTGGACTCAGAAGGGAATTCGACAAAGTCTAGTTGTCTTGGTTGAGCTTCGGGTCAACTCAATGAGTTTTAGAACCGTGTATGAAGGCATACCATGTCGGGTTTCAGAGCTTGCAGAAGTGACATCTTCCACGAAGAAGGGATCGAGAACGGATACCGGACTAGGGCGCTCTTGCTTTTCGCCGATGCTATCTGGATCTTCAGTTTCATGGATATGTAAAGGGCTTTCCGAGAAAGAAGCTGGTATCAATGGCAGTATTGCCTTCTCTTCAGATGAGTCCTATAAAAGATCAAAGAGGGTTGGAGATAAAATGAATGTAGTTTAGTTTTGTATTTTGGTATAAAACATCTGAGTGTCACAAGGACCAGTAACAGTAGAAAATGAAGATAATAGATCAACTGAAGTGCTTGTAGAATTCTTTAAGAAGCTATCATATCATTTACCGATATTGAGCATTCGGAAGATCCCTCTTCCCCACAATTTTCAGAGGCATCTATGTTGTGGTGTTTGTCGTCAATTCGTTGGTCATTAGCTGGTTTGGAGGGTGCATCCATGTGGTCAGTCTCTTCGATGCGCACGGCGTCGGTTATTTCTCGGATTTCCATACCACCTGTGAAAATTTCATGGACTGCTAAATTACATGGTGTTAAGGTAAGATACGTATGCTAGTTCTACATGCATGTGGAGCATCTCAGTGCCTCTACAAAGTGCCACATGTACCGACATAGCACATGTGTGTGAGGTCCAAGCCGACCATCAGGTGGCTCGCATTGTGCACATGCCCTGGCCCAAAATCAGGTCAGATCCTCATTAGGCGGGTACATGTTGGATGTGCAAGTATGGCCCACCTGATGAGTCGACCAGCCTGATTCCCAAGCAAGGGCACAATGCAGTTGGCCCCACCTGATGGATGGTTGAATCATGCACACGTGTGACATTGGCATGTCTTGGGGTTTGTAGAGGGCTATGATCTGCCAGTCTCTAGATAAAACTCAAGCCATATGAAATACAGTACCTTTTGGACTTAGATGACCTCTTATACCGCTTGGTTGCATTTCGATATCAGGAAGAATTTGCTCCAGTAGTTCCGAATTAGAATCGGGCACTTGAAGTTCACCATCTGGGTCATTGGTGTTATTAGCCCATGACGAGCTCTCAACATTCTGCCTTAATGGACTTGAACGGTTGACAGTTATTTCTTTCTTGTATCTCAATCCATTTTCGCTACCACATCGAAAATCATCGCTTGGTGAAAATCTCATTTCTTCATGTTCGAATCCAGGCTCCTTGTTCCTTCCAGTACTAAATTCAGGTGACTGCGTGCTGCTTTCTGGCATGGAAAGTATTCTTCCTAAGGTTCGTGCTACCCGCCTCGTTGGCAGCTCCCCATCTTCAACCCCAGCACTCAGCATTTCTGCAAGATGCCTCTTAGCTTCTTCATAGATTGCAGATTCTCTTCGTGGGGAGTACACCACAGTCGTCGTGTTTATATTCTTGCAGCTATCATAGCTAGGCAAACTGCCTTCATATTCATTGCTCGATTCACATTCCTTTGGCTTGCCACCATCTCCCGAATTTACACGCCTGTGTGGGATTCTATGTAGAATACCGTCCATAGTTATCCAATGCCGTTCCTTTCTGTTTTCTCCAATTGAATGTTTCAGTTTCCTTTTGATTTCCGTAATAGAAAACTGGGAGGGGGCTCTTTCGCTCTGCCCTCGACTTCTTGAGCTGAAATGGGGTTGCAGTGAAGAGCCTGGACTGGTTATGGGGCTAGGCTTCAAAACGACTATTCTGCTTGAAGCAGGAGGGCTATCACTTCCCTTCGACGGGTTTTTACCCTCTGCCATCTTATCTTTCCGTCCAAAAAATCTATATCTTCTTTGTTTCTGATACTGTTTATTACCGACAGGTTCTTGCAATTGCATTGAATTATCGATCTCTTCTGACAATCCAACTCCCGCCTGAGCATTTTGCAGCTCATGAATGTGTTGCACCAGCAGCGAGTTTGGATCCTGCAGGAGCTTTAAAAACAAGTCTTTGTTTGACTTTAATATCTCTAATGCATCCATGAATTCTTTGGACTGGTGGAGCGGCCCGCCCGCGAGGAGTTGTTTTGCATCAATTAGCTTCTGATTTAGAAAAGCCTCTGCAGTTTCACCCAGTCTTTCTTCATGTTTAGCATTCTCATTGTGCTTTGTATGACTTGAACTTTTCTTGGCATGGCAGGAACAGGTCCCAATCTCATGGTTTGGATGGTTCTGATCGAAGAACTCTTCCACTTCTGAAAATCTTTCCCTTGAATCCGGATGATGAGATCGGTGATGGTCCAAGCTTGCAGAAGCTCCTGAATCATGTAAGTTTACATCGCAGGCTACGCTAGAACTCTTGTTTGTGTGGTTGTGAGTTTCCTCTAAGCAAACTCTGTTTTCTAAATCGGGCCTTTTCTGTTCAACCGTCTCGCTCGGAGTTTGCTTCTTTGATTGCTTTGCTTTGGACATTTCTTCATCTATGAGCGCTTTTACACTTGACATACTAGAATCGACCCTGGCTATTTTGTTGTCATCGCCATCCTGAAATGTTTAAAATTAATATTGTCAAATTACTGTATATGTATGTATGTATGAGAAAATTTTCTCCTTGGAGCCGATTCTCATGAGAACTCTTTGAGAACTCATCCCACATGTTGTATATATGCAATCCAGGCCATACAGACCCTTCCTCTGGCTTGAATGAAGGGTCATGCAAAAAATCAGGCTGTTTTAGTGAAAAGCAAGGGTGGGCGTCCCCTCCCACTTTGTTCCCTTTGCTGTGGCGCAACTGAGTTTTGGATCAGGCTGATTTTTGGGCCCTACGGGTCTCATGAGGTGATGAATTAGGTGGACGGGTTAGATGTTGTGCAAACATCATGTGAGATCAGTGGTTCCCAGGTGATCACTACTATATATATATATATATATATATATATATATATATATATTATGTATGTTTAACTTACAGAAGAATCACTAACGCTTTCGTCCAAGTCCTTGTGCTTTTCGCTGCCATTGGTCAGTAAATGATGTTTGTTCCTTGAAACGCCAGTGCCTGCACAATCCAACAATCAACACTTATAACATTTGGAATACTACAGTTTGAAAGGAGCCAAAGAGAATACCTATAACATCAACACATTTATCAAATGAGTTTGCTGTTAGTGAGGTCCATTTTACTGAAAGTTCTCTTGGTGTTTGAGGGCATGTTTGGATGTTCACTTGAAGCAAATTGTAATAATATAATTCAAGTATGGAAGAATGATGAGTAGGGCCAGCCCCATTTTTATTCACAATCATGACCAAGCCCCTGATTGCAATTCCACTTGTTTCAAGTTGGAATTGAATGATTAATTTTGATTTGTGGTGCTAGGTCATCATTGTAATCGGGGCAGGGTTAGCCCCACTTTGGTTATTTCCATTGTATTCTTTTAAACTACCGCAATTCAGTATGATATCCAATTGCTGCCTAAGGGGCTGTTTGGATGCCCACAAAGTTGTGTACTGCAGAAACTATCTTGAATAAGCTATGTAGGTCATGTTGTCTTGGACTAGCTGTATTGTACCCTGTTTGTCAGACACCTGGTGGAATTTGTGGTGCTGAAGATGGTTGGTGGAACATGTAGCATTTATGTCACAGGTGTGAAGCACTTGAAGAGATGGTGGCACATGTAACACATGTGGATGTTTGAACATGGATGCTCACACATGTGATGCATTTGGCACATGTGATGCATCTGCACGGAACATTATGTTCAACCATGCACTATACTAGGGATAAGCTATCCAACTTTTTAGCAAGTATAGGCTATTCTTGCTTAACAGTCATTTTTTGAGTGCATGGTGTAGTCATTTTCCTCTGTTTGCAACAAGCTGCCACAAAACATCATTTGTAATACATGATTTTGTGAGCATCCAAACGCTCCCGAAGTATTTATGGAGATCTTGGATACTCCGTGTGGAGTGAAACAATTGTTTGTGTCGATGTTAGAAATCATTCCATACCTTTAACATGTCTGCCGCTTCCACGTCTCTTATCTGAAATCAATCTTTGAGTAGAACGGCCATGTCGGAAGTCAAAAATACTAATCAAACCCCAAATACAACCCGGGCGGTCCTTTTCCGCCCGCACAGAGCGCTTCTGTGACGTCTTCGCCATCATAATAGATGGATGAGAATCCAACTCGGGGCCGCCTATAGGAATCAACCCTTCAATCGAGATCGCATCAAACCTGCTAGAAACATTGGAAATTTCACATGGTTACATGAATAAAGACTACTGTAAGGATCTACACCTGAAAACAAGCAGTTTCTCAAACATGGCATGAATTTAAGCACTGAACTGTCTTCACTCAAAGAAATAAAGGAAAATATAACTCGGGTCCTCTTCTTTAAATCACATCTAACATGTGAAACTTAAAATCTAAATGTTTGTATTACTACATTTACATTGTCTACTTTGTTTACATTGTCTACTTTGTTGCTGTTGTTGCTGCTGTTTTTATTAGGGTGCTTGTAATGAGAAGAATATGTTTCAGATTGTGTGGCCCACCTAAGTTTTGGATACAGCTGATTTTTGGCATCCCATAACCTAGTGGGGACCTGCCAAATGCACGGTGCGGATGTCCAACACATCATGGTGGGTCCCACAGAGCTCGACCTCATCGAACCTTCCCCCCCCCCCCCCCCCCCCCCCCCCCCACACACACACACACGATATTATCAAGTGAGCTATTTAAATCAACTGAAAACAGACACTGATCATCCATGAAATCAACAATGCCATGGTTAGAAGATTCAACGACTCGGTCGGACTCGTTCAGGTAAGTTGAGCTGGATTGTATCTGATTGAATCCGAGTCGACTTGGATGAGTCATTCCGGACTTATCCAAGTTGTAAAATACCATGAACCATTCCGAGTTTGGCTCCTGCCCGTTTCGCAGATGAGATGAATTCTGCTGGGAGCTAATTGCATCCCATCTATGTTCAGTGTGGGAAATGTGGGCCCACCTGATTCATACCGCCGATGATTCGGGAATGAAAACGTGGACCGCCTAAATGCATACGAGGAAGGGACATCCAAACAGGCCCTTAATTAGATTTTAATTTTCCCAATAAGGGATCCCTTTTTATTAATTAATGGTCCCCAATAAGCCAAAAATTAGAAGAAGGATCCAATGGGCATAAGCTAATTCGAGTAAGCATTAGTGGGCTACATTTCAAACTTTCATTTATGTCTTAATTTGTGTTTATTTCTTTATGGAATAAGATTTCATTTCATAAGAGTCTGTGAGACAGAGGACCACTTCAGTGGCCTGCTTCACCACTCAAAATGATGGTCCGCCCTGATCTCAGCCATGGATGTGGCCTTTGCGTGGCAATCTGCACCGTCTATCAAGTGGGCCCCACGTTGGAATGCAGTGCAGAAGATGGAATGAGGATGATTCCTGTCTGGTTGATGGATTTTCGCTCGGATTAACATTAGATTTGGACATGATTTTTCGGCTGCTGGGTAACACTTGGCAAGGACACACTACACTGATCGGGTGATTCTAACCATCCAATCATATACTATAAAGAATGGCTGGTCAGGATCGTCTAGAAAAAGAATATCCAAACAACAATTTGAACCGTCCATTTGGTGGAGCCATCATGGATTACTCATGGTTCCAATGAATCAACTTGATGAAACGATCTACACAATCCTACCATGGATTGGAAAGCAGATGGCCGGCTATTGGATGGATAGAGTCATCCAAGCAATGTGAATTTTCATGTGGCAGTGTGGGCTAGATCTAATGGACATCCTAGATTCCAGGAGCTTTCACTCCCAGTGCATTTTCCCACTATGAAAGGAAAGTGGATTTCTCAGTCCTTACCAAATAATAAATTTGAAAATAGATTTAAAAATTTTAAGAAAATCTTATTAAAAAAATAAATAAGAAAAATAATATTTCCTTGATAGATTATATATTTTAAAGAAATTTTGGCTGAAAAAAATAAATAAGAAAATTAATGTTTTTTTTTTTTTCAAGAGTTTTTCATGAATCCAAACAGGCCAGGCCTTAAAGGGTAAATAACTTTTGATGGACGTCTCAGAAAGCTCACGTAGCAAATTAGATCAATTAAGGAAGTGTGCCCTATCCAAAATTGCAATAACTGAAGGTGGATCCTATTCCTACCCATCCCTTATATGACCCTCAAGTGGGCCAAGGTTCAAAATCAATGTAGAAAGTCCCCTAATCGAACAGTTGGGACCGTCCGATCAAAATGATTATTAGAACATAGCCCGTTCATGGCGGGATCCGGTCGATGAATGGTGTTGATTATTGCACATGTGACACGTGTATGGTTTCAGATTGAATGGACACGACTGACGCTACTCGGCTCGATGCATTCCACGGTCCACCCGGTATGGACCCACCGTACTAGCATGTCCCACGCATGATGAGATCCGAACCGTTCATTTGCCACGCCCAAACTTGAATGCTCCTTAACCCAAAGAATTAAAAAAAAAAAAAAATGGACGGTTGAAAAGTCCAAAAGGAAAACAATGAACGGTTCACAAGAATCGACCAACGTTCGACATTCAACGTAAAACAGACCAGTATTTTGTCGGTGCCTGCTAGCAGGATTCGAAACCCTATGTAAGTAGGAGATGAACAGTAAAGACAGGAGAACCAGAAAAATGGTGGACCCCATCTCTCCAAAGTACAAGTAGAAGGGCAATCAATCATTTAGGACCGTTCATTTAGTTACCCATATAGTAGACAGAAAATGGCTAAAAACAAACATGGATCAGACGATCCTATCTATCTGATCTGTAGCCGTACAAACCGATGGTGGAGAAATAATCAGTATGGAAATCGAAGAAAATAAATGGATAGGATTGTCTACTAGGTGATTGTTTTTTTCTTAATGAGATGGATGGACCAGATCGATGCATCATCTTTCCTAGCGTGCACAATACAGAATTTCCATTCCTTCCGGCTCTACCGTTTCATTTTCGCGTACAGGTAGCCTCTTCTTCCGACTCAACTGAGTCAGAAACCGAGTCACCATCTTCCGCTCTTCCGATTTAACTGAGTCAGGAACCGAGTCCTTGAGTTTCTATAGACCCAACCCAAGAAAAACACTCAGAGAGAGAGAGAGAGAGAGAGAGAGAGAGAGAGAGAGAGAGAGGAATGCATACCTGAATCTGTATTCCCAATTTCTCAAAATCAAGGAAGAAAATATGGAGAGTGCTGACGAACCGAAAAATGTCAAACAAATGCAGCAGTGGATACTTTCTAACCCAACACAGCTATTTTTCTTCCTCTCATAGAAAAATAATCAAAATCCACTCCGACCCAATTCAATTCAAACCTTTCCGACACTCTCTCTCAAGAATCAGAGTCGAAATCGGATTCTTCTTATAATTGTGGCAATCATGTCGCAGCCTTCCTCCAAAACTCCTCCAAAACTCAGGACTCTGTAATTCTCATACACTGCTTTCTCTTCTACCACTAAACAGTCACTTTCTTTCTCTTTTCTATGAAGAAAACAGAGAATTGGCTGCCATTAAAGAAGAAGAATCAAGACAGAGAGAAGCCAGAATGCTAAGACGAAAAACCCAAAATCTCTCTCTCTCTCTCTCTCTCTCTCTCTCTCTCTCTCTCTCTCTCTCTCCAACGCTAACTCAAGAATCAGAATCGCAATCGGATTCTTCTTCTTCTTCTTCTTCTTGTTTTCCGGCAATCCTTCCAGAACTCAAAGACATGAATCATTTACGAAAGAGTCTGAAATTCTTCTGCCATGAAAAAAATGAAGAAAACGGAGAATTGAAATCTCTATCTTTTACTGGGATTCTTTTTTAGGTGGCCGCCATTAGAGAAGAAGAGAAGAAAAGAGGAGAGAAGAAAATGAGGGAGAAAAAGGAAAAGGGAGAGAAATTCGATGGGCTTTTGGAGAGTGGAATCGGTGACAGTTGAAGGCCCACCTCCATTCCACACACAAAGCTGATGCTCTTCTCCTACTTTCGGTAGAGAGGAGGAGAAGAAAAAGCTAACAAAAGAAGGGTCTGTGAGTTTCCTTCCTCCATCCAACGTCTCTCCTTTGATTCGTTGCCCATCGTTCGTTCCTTTGTCCTGTCCGGACTTTCCAAGTCCCAGTACCTGGAAACTACGTGGGCCCCACTTAGATGTCTGTGTGAAATCCAGTCCCTCCATCTGTTTCTCCACCTCAAGTTAGGGGTTGAGGCTAAAAATGAGGTAGATCGGAAACTCAAGTAGGCACGGCAAGAGAAATAGTGGGGAAACCTTCGTGGGGCCCACAGAAGTTTTGGGTCATGCTAGTTTTTGTTATGTCCATCCATCCAAGTAAGAATGACCTTATGAACGGTTTGGATGGCTTATAAACATCACAGTGGGCCTTGGGAAGGTTACTACGGTCCATCCCCAGTGTCTCCTTTTGTGTGGCCCACTTGAGTTTTTGATCTGGATCGTTATAGAGCTCATACTCCAACTTGATATCCAGGAATTGATGGATGGAGTGGATTTCTCACTGACATATATGTGGGCCCCACAGAGCTTCCGAGGACAGGGGATCCCGTTAGGCGTGGTGCACGGAAAAGTCTCGTACGCGTTGTCCTCTTTTTCTCTTTTCCTCGTTGGATTGTACGCGTGAGATGTTTGCTACGGTACATCTCAATGTATTGCAGTGGTTGGATCCGATATCATGTTGAAATGATCCAAGCCGTTTATACGATGTGCAGAGCCGTTGCCGGCGATGATCAGAAAGAAACTGAGATATTTCAACCCTTTCATTAAATCATCTTTTCTAAAGTTGAAGATTTTGAGCAGTCAGACATCCACGGGGAGGCCCACCTTTTAAACGGTTTGGATCATTTAAACATGACACGGATCCAACGGCTGCAGTACCTACGTACAAACCAGCAAAGATTCATGATGTATTGCTGCAAACCTCCACGCGTGAAGCGTGCAGTGGTATGGATTACCGCAAAGAGGCGGCCCGCACGTGTGCGATATCCGGGCCCGTCATTAGGTGGGAAGGCTGTGATCATTCGTTGTCCCATAAATCAATCCAAGCCACACATCAGCTGTGCCCCCACTTGTATTCGGAAATCACCAACGTCATTTACAACGTATGATACACGGCATGGATCTCACACACGTGCCGAAATTCACTTCATCCATCTCTCCTCCCACGTGCTACTGCGTTGTATTGGGGACACTTGTCAATCTCTCCTCCAATCGAAACATTCCAGATGCTTTGTGGGACCTACCGTAGAGTTTATATATCATCCAACCATTGAATCGGGTCCTCCTCATCAGGACGAAGGGATGCTTCAAAAATCAGCCTATGTAGGCTTGCACTGCGGGAGATTTGAGGACCTAGACGCAGTTTTGATTTTTCCCTTTGGTGTGGCCCACCTGAGATTTTTTAATAGAATTTCTTTTGGCCTGTACGGTGAAATTAAGGAGATTCACCTGATGAAGGGAGTGGATTTCACACACACAACCCAACGGACCCTACAGAGATGTGTTTTCTGTAGGTACAGCAGCTAAACGATTCCGTACCTTTTTCCGAGGTTAGCTAGATCTCCGCACGCGTATGGAGCCGTCTCCATCGTAAGCGGATTGGCGGGTGTACCACGCATCAGCTATATAGCTGCTGTATTGACGTCAGCAAGTTCTGTGGGTACCGTCATAAGGTATGTGTTATATCCAAACCGTCCATCTATTTTTGATCTCGTATTAAGGTTTAAACAGAAAAATAAGACAGATATAAAGATTAACTGGACCACACTGCAAAAAGCAGTGGGATATTGAACGTCTACCATTGAAATCCTTTTGGGGATCACAGAAGTTTCGGATCAATATGAAACTTGTTTATCCTCTTCATACATGTATTTTTGACCTTATTAACAGATTGGATGGAAAATAAACGTTATGGTGGGCCCTACAAAGTTTTTAATGGTGAAAATCATTATCCTAGCTGCCTTTTTTGGTGTGATCCACTTGAGCTTATATATGATTCAATTGTTTTTTCTAGTGCTCTAAAATAATCTTAAAAATGGATGAACGGTGTGGATATAATAATACATCATTGGAGGCCATGTAACATTGACCTCCTTCGAACCGTTCGTACAACATGGAGCTCGAGGAGCGTCGGCGCTCGTCTTCGCGCGACACGTATCTACAGCAGCTATATAGCTGGTGTGTGGTACACCAGCCAATCCGCTTCCGTTTCCATCGGACGCGGATTGCCTACTGACGCTGCCAGTAGACAGTAGCTACTAGTCGGTGCTCCGTGGGCCTCACCATGATGTATTTGTCTTATCCACGCCGTCCATCCATTTTTTCAGATCATTTTATGGAATAATCCTAAAAATGAGACAAAATCGAAATCTCATGTGGACCATACCAGAGGAAATAGTGTTGATTAAACGCTCGCCATTCAAACTTCTTGGGAGCCACAAAATTTTTGGATGAAGCTGATATTTAAGTTTTCCCTTCGTCCAGGTCACTGTGACATAATCAATAGGTTGGATGGAAAATAAAAATTACAGTGGGCCCTAGGAAAATTTAAATGGTTGGTGTTCAATCACCACTGTTTTCTCTTGTGTGGTACACTTGTGATTTGTATCTTTATCATTTTAGCACTCACAAAATAAAATTATCTGAAAAACTAGATGGACGGCGCTGATAAAACACATATATCGTGGTGGGGCCCACAGAGCACTGTCAGTAGCCACCTCGCTACTGGCAGCGTCAGTAGGCAATCCTAGTTCGTCCCGATCCACGAGCTGGTGCACGTGTCAATGTATAAACGTGTGTGATACCTAAAGAGTAATTAATGCCCGGATATTCTTCACTCCAGAGGTGGGCCACAATGTACAAAGCAGTCCGTTGAAACGAATTTTCTAGCCATTCATCTCACCTAACGTGTGAAACGCCCTGATTTTAGGCCAGAAAGATCTGAACGGTCCAACCACCGATGGAACGTTCAGATCTTGTACGTGTATTCCGTATATATCGGCACGTGTGGCTGCGCGTTGATGGGCAGGGAGCATCAGCAAATCTCTCTATTTCTTTCCACTGAAAACTAAAAAATTGAAAATGACCGTTTTATCCCTACAACTGTTGTAGCTGACGTGGCAGTATGTGACCATGGGCCACAATCAGTAACGTGGCATTGGATGCCAATATGGAGAGATCTGAGGCTTTTTAATGTGCATGGAAGATAAAGAGCACAGGTCTGCTGATTCCACACGTGTGCAGAGCTCTGCAAAACCACATGGATGCACACGTGCTGATACTAACACGTGTAAGAGATCTGATCTTTCCATATGGTTGTAGATTATGATTAGATCTTCAGCACCAAGAAATCAAGCAGTTTTGCTACTCAGGTTGGCCACAATTTACAAAGTACACTGACCCTAAATGCTAATTTTTCTATCCGTTGAATTCTTCTGCCTGTTTTGGCTCATCTGATGTGTGAAATGGCCTGAGTTTTAGGTCTGAAGATCTAAATATTGCATCCCACAACATGGAAAGATCTGATCTCATGCACGTTTTCTAAATTGGCACGTGTGCCTGCATGTGGATGGGCGGGGCCTCCCCACGCGTTATTTCATGTGCATGCATGCATGACTGCATGGATGGATGTGGGTGGCCACCGTAGTAGCTCATGCTACCGTACCATTTAATTAATGCATGCACATGAGGGGCACATCAATGTCGACCATGCATGCATGCGACCATCGTTGTCGACCATGCATGCATGGGACTGGGACGCGGATTGCCTAGCGTGCTGAGTAAATTCTGTGGGGCCCACTGTGATGAATCTGTATTATCCACACCGTCCATTCGTTTTAACAGCTCATTTTAGCAAACTACCTTCAAATCGAAGCGTATCCAAGGCTCTGGTGGGCCACACCACAGGAAATCGTCAGGATAGTAACATACACAGTTGAAACCCTAACAAGTTTTCAACGGTAGGAATTTAATTTCCACTGTTTACTGTGGTGTGGTCTACTTAAGCTTTGGGTATTCTTCAATTTTGGGCTAATAGCCTAAAATGAGATAGAAAAACAGATGGACGGCGTGGATAGGACATATACATCAGGTCTGGATCTTCTAATTTTGGGCTAATAGCCTAAAATGCTTCAATTTTTATAGACCACTAATCCAAATGCCTGGATCTTCCAATCTGGACCGTCCCCTATCGGCCAGTGGATCACATTAGATCATTCAACGGTATAGATCATCAAACATCGCGACCCACTTGCGCCAAAATGCAGCATCACGAGATGAACGGTGGAGATCGAACTTTAACCCTAATCCAGTTCATACCTGCGAGCTTGGCCCATCTGATGTGGATGAGGTTTGAGCCATCATGGTTTTTGGTTTCCTAAACTGCAAACGAGCCATTTAGGCCCACCGAAAGGAACGGCCGACCGGTAAACCGTACATCTTTGGTCCGAGATATAGACGGGCCATCATACGTCGTAGTATTCATGCAGCATGAATAACGATGAAACGCCTTGGACACGAAATCTAACGATGATTGAGACATGTGGTCCATACAATAGGCTACTTTCTACTAACCATTTATAAAAGCAATTTATGTGATTATTACAAAACCGTTCGATAATCCAGACCGTTCATTTGTTCCGCCTGCAATGGATGGAGAATACCCAAAATGCCGTAGGTTGGAATATCCCAACAACCAGTATTAGGACGCTTTTTATAGCCGAATGTGGAACGTCGTTGTATTTCTCTTTTTGACCGTGTATCTGTAGGCGTGAAATCTAAAGGTTAAGATTGTCCTATGGAAAAGATATTTTGTGATTATCTCATCCATAGAAGGATACAACAGACCAACGGTCTAGATTACAATGCCATGGGTACCTCTTATCAGAAATGAAGACGGTGAATACTGTACGAAGACATACGCCACGTATCATGTAATACTCTGTTTAGAGAAGGTCTTTGGTCCAATCGGTTGGACCACAAGTTAGAGTCCACCCGGATGAGAACTTCCATCCTGTTAATAAATTTTAAATCCGATCCATCCAATAGGTGGGCCACATCATTAGAACTATTATTTCACAAAAAACAATCCAAACAGATTTCAGTACGGCCCTACCACATGAAAAAATATATAGTCATTGATAGATAAAAAATATATAAATATGGTGCATTAGACTATTAAATGTGGCCAATATTCAAAAAACTGATCTCATGATGGGACCAACCTATTGGACGGTTTAGATTTCTTACATACATTAACGTTTGGAAATTATTCCCTAGGTGGACCGTATATTAGAGTACAGCCAGTTGAACTTGAGACCTATTTATAATATGGAGATTAGGTTGCTCCCTTAAGCTAACGAGGGAGACAGGCGAGCTGTTTCCGAGTTTTCTGTTATTGATAGGGAACCTCACTATTGTGGACGAAGTTTGTACATGTGGGGTCCATCTATTGGTGATCCAGAACGTTGATCTTGTGTATCCCATCATGGATGGACTATATCCAAAATATATACTCAATCGGACGGTTCAAACATTTCCTTTGAGGGCATGTAAATACATGGTTAATAAGAAATATGCCAATAATCTGCATGCAAAGAAAAAAATATTGATGGTTGGGATCTTAAATTTTGGGAGATTTTGGGGAGTGGTCCATCCATGATGAGGAAAATCAGATCAACGGCTTGGATAATCCAACCATTTGCCTCACAATGATAATTTCATGAATAATTGAGATGCTTCCTATTATTGTCTCCCCCACAAGAGATAAGGAATGTAGCTTTCATGATAGCCGTTGAATCTTTGTTGGATGGCGTTGATCTATGGGAAGGTGGTGGGC
Organism: Magnolia officinalis; assembly: GCA_021015155.1. Lineage (NCBI taxonomy): Eukaryota > Viridiplantae > Streptophyta > Magnoliopsida > Magnoliales > Magnoliaceae > Magnolia > Magnolia officinalis. The sequence goes on along the minus strand of JAJHSJ010002647.1, from coordinate 12,690 downwards.
CCACATCTTATGAATGAAGACAAGATGTCCTTATCTATAACTAACTAATCCAAATAAAAAACATTTCGTTTGAAAACATAGTCACTACCAACCCATTTCTAATCCCTTAAAAGTGCTTCTAATTGTCGTTGGATGTGATGGACACGAGGAACATGCAGGATGGACGGTCCTAAAAAAACAAGGAATTGTACTATCCTAATGCATGGGGGCATGGATGATGTCCTGACGTGGTCCATCCATATAAGTGCCGATCTAGACCGTTGATTAGATAGTGTCTACCATGGATATGGTATAACCCAATGAACTCCCACATTGGAGGATCCTAACTCTTTAATTGGAAGCCTAAAAAAATGGACGGTTAGAAAGACAATGCAGCAACGGTAGAGAGGTCTAGGATCTTCCCGTTTGAAAGACAGTGGGGCCCACCATTTTACGGGCCTGCACATTGGGTCCACTTGAGTCAAATCCTCACTCATTTAAGTTTGGTATTTAATAATAAAATTAAATAATATTAGATTATTATAAAATGCATTTCAAGTGCTTTGTTTGGCAGTAGCGGTTGCGAGTTTAAAATTTACGGTGCGTAGAAATGATGCCCTGCGAAATATAAGAGCCTCATGCAAGCAAAATCAGGTGGGCCCACCATGATGTGATAATGACATCCACTCCGACCATCGGAATGCATCAGCTCATGTTAGACCAATGGCTCAAAAATCAGGCCGAATATTGATTAAGGTGGCCATACCAAAGGAAACAGTTTGGAGGGGATGGCCACTCTTTATTTTTGTCAGGGGCCCATTGGGCTGTGTAGGTGGAATCTTGACCGTTGAATCTATTCATCTCCCGTGGATGAGATGGCATGCAAAAATCGAGGCAATTTCGGATGGTAGATGGGCCCGTGTAAAATTAAGGGTGGCCGTTCCCCTGTTTAGTGGTCCATGAATTGTGGCCACCTAAGTGTTGGGTGGGCCTGATTTTTGGGCCTTGGACCTAAGATGAGGTAACATTTGATGGTTAGAGTGGGTGTTATCAATACATCATGGTGGGGCCCACCCAATTTTGCCCACATGATGCACCTTGAATCACACGGATCAGGTGATCCTAACCCTTTGAACAAGGCATTTATTTATTTATTTTTTTTAATGTTTAAACCTTCCGTTGTTGACGACCAATGGATCATATTGTTTGAATAATCAAACTAATGGGAACGGATTGTCTGCAGCGCCCGGCTTTAGGAAGCTTCCTGAAGTCCTACGCTATGTGGGGCCCACCATGATGTATGTGTTATATCTACGCCATTCATCTGTTTCACCAGTTTATATTAGGGCATGAATCCAAACATGAGCTAGATTCAAATCTCAAGTGGAGCACACCACACACCACGGAAACAGTGGGAAAATTGATGAAACCTTCGTAGGGTCCACCATGATGTTTATTTTCCATCCAACCCGTTGATGAGGTGACTCGGACCTGGATGAAGGGAAAACAAAAATATCAGCGTATCCAAAACTTTTGTGGACACCAAAAAATGTTTTTAATGCAGGGCGTTCAATCTTCACTGTTTCTTATAATGTGGTCTACTTGATCTTTGGCTCTTCCGTAGGTTTGGGATCATACCCTAAAATGAAACGGAAAAACGGATGAATGGATTGAATATAACATATACATCACAGTGAGCCCATAAAGGTTAGGGCTGTAGGCAATCTGTAACACCCTGAAAATTGGGGGTCATGTATACACTCGACTCCCAAGTTCTCGGGTATCACTTAAAACTAATTTTTACTGTTTTGTGTTTAATCCAGTTTAATGAGCAGCATGGAACTACCAGAAACATAAATCACAATTCACGACTAGTCTACTGGAAGGGAAATAACTAAATAATATAATGTCCAAAAATATCGATGGGACGCATAAGACGTTGCCCAGTAAAAATACAAGGGATAATACGTCCAAAAGAATAGTGTGTTGAGTCCACTACTCAGTGACTCAAGTCAGCCTGCGAAATGTATGGCGAACCGCTCATCAACGAAAAATAAGATAGCTTGTCCTCCTCCTCAAGACTCGCGCCAAAAGGCTTCTCGTACTCAGCTTCACCTGCAACTACTGAAGAGTCTGGTTGGTGTTTTAAAACACAGTCTCAGAGTGGGAGTGAGTGATCAACTCAGTGGGTGCTATTAGTCTTAAGTTGTAACAAACATCAATTATATTATGAATTTAATGAAAGATAAACATCCATAAACACCTAACAATCTTGTTAATGCAAGTGCATAATGAATAATATATGTGCATGCCCTCGCAACAATGCTCCCTGAGCGACTCCATCTAACGATCGCGTATGATCAACACTCTCTCATACGACCTCAACTACCAAGTCGCCAACTTAACTAATGCGATGCAATCATGATCGTGTTAGCCGGATTTTTAATTAAGTCCATTCAAACAGCAGATTTGGGAAACTAGTACACCCCACGATGTCAATGTCCTAAACTAATTGTGAGGCCAAGGCCCCCCAACGTGTGAGGCTAAGACCCCGCAATCCTTGATCCTATCGGCTTTCCCCATCCCCGACTTCGAGCACATAAGGGGTGCTGAAATGTGGAATCGCTCGCGGTCACTACGGGGAGGCTCGTCACCCCAGCATAGGCAGACATCTCAGACACAGTGTCCCATTCCACCATGCCCGGCTCTCGAGTCAGTGGATCGGTTTCAATCGGTTATCAATGGGCTCCAATGGTTGAAGGTTATTCCAGGTTCCATATAGGCGTGAGCAGACAGGGTTAACAAACATGGTTGGTCAGTGAGTAGATTAGACCGCACGAGTTCAGGCGAGCACGTGACAGACAACGTCGGGTACAAGCGACCCATGTAGTTCAACTACTGTCGCCCATCCGCACCCGCCCAATTTCACGGTTTAGCCTTAGGGTAGTCCTACCAACGGGACCACCTTCTCTCACCTTAGTTTCCTGACCAACATAGAGATTCGATAGTATTCAATAGCACTTCAACAAATTAGGAATTATCATCTTATACAAATGGTGTCGTGTAATCATGCATTAAACATATAAATTTAGAATTTGATATACATGTAACTACTAACAACACTACGAAATAAAATGTGCATGTGTTGTGTGGGTTAGTGAGGAAACCAAGAATCTCATATATCTCATAGCACAAACATGTACAAGGGTTAATGCATCACACATCCTATAAGGAAAATATTGTACAAGAATTAATCAAGACATGAACATGCAATCATCAAATACATACCCATTCATGTGAGAGACAACAAACATTCCATAACATTCCATGTTGATTGAGAATATCAAAGGTGAGGTCTTTCCTAGGTTTTCTCTAGATTATCCAATACATCACCCAATCGAGCATAATCATTAGATTCATATTAAAATTGGTGCTAGGCCACCTATGAATAATAGTTCGCACCTATGGATCGTTGAAGAGTTGGAGAAACGACCTAAGAGTGTGGATCTTGGGGTCGATCGGCCGGAATCCCTAAAGCAAGTACTTGCATGTTAGAACTCCATGCAAATCCTCACTCACACAAGGGTTTCAAGGATAAGGGGTGAGGGATTTACCTAAACGATCAACGGAAGAGATTCTTGCGATTGTGGTGGAGGTTTTCTTAGAGAAGAGGTAGGAAGTCGCAAGATTGGATTTCTTTAGGCCCCACCTCAATCTAAGGTCCACCTTCTTTCTTCTTCACTCTCTTTTTCTCTCCTTTTCCTTTCTTCTTTCTCCCTTTTCTCTCTTCTCTCTTTCTTTTCTCTAGGGCAAATTCGTATGGGAGAGGGGTGTATAATGCCAGATTTGGTGCAAATGGCCCAAAGTGTGGGTTTTTACTATACTCGCCCTATGGGAGGGTTTTTTTAGCCTCTAGGGCCCACTATGGGGCGTACATAATGATGTATACCGTAAGATAGTTAATCTTAACGATGATCTACATATGGACATGATTGGCCCGCCATTTGGATGCATTGATCGACAGATATGACTAGAAGTTTATTTAACAGTCACCGATGGTCGATCAGGGCCGCGACTATACGGATATGAGCAGGAAAATATCCTTACTCCACGTGTGAAGTTTGGTCATAAACCGACGGTCTGAAATCCTCAACTTTGCATAAAAGTGGACGACCCAATTCACTTAAGTTTCAGCTTCTTCCTTCAGGGTATTCGCGCTTCTCATGCACTCGTCCTTTGACTCAAGTTGAACGGTTATAAACAGTACCCAGGTCCGACCCCCGTAATGGACGTACCCAGGTCTGACCCCCGCGATGGACGTCAAGCCCAGTGAGACGAACATTATTCTATAGTTTTGAAACTAGTGGCCCGACAACGAGCGGTCTAGAGTATGTTCAGAAAATCGGGGCATTTTTGGAATGAATTGAGTATTGAGATTTCTCGTGGGCAATGATTAGGGTTAGGATTAACTATATTCATACTGTGGCTTATTTATAAGTAGTGAAAGTGGAGATTTGGTCATGTTTTACTCTAAACCGTCGGTTTTGGGCTAAAAGAGTAACGGGGTTGATTTGGTCTATTAGTCAAGATCTGGGCCTTATCTGACTCGGCTTCAGTTAGATCTTTAATTTAGTTATGCTTGTCTTTATTAGTTATCGATGGGTCGGTTAGATTTAGGCCCTATGTAAGTAAATCATGGGGCTAAACTTAATGTTCAAGTGATCGGGCGGATTCGTTGGCTTCCTACGGTTAATTAAATGAACTTGTGCGGTTCTTTACTGGTTCCACCCGTGTATAACTAACATTGAGTGCTAATGGTCAGTAAGTGATATTATAAGTTAATTAATAAAAAAAAATTTTAAAAGGATTTTTGGAAATCCAAAACAGTGAAAATCAAAGATGTTACACAATCTGCCTCCCAAACCAAAGTGCTAGACAGTGTAAAATGGGATCTATGTTGTAGATGTTTAAAGATATAGTTGTCTCAAGATCTGTCGTACTATTGATCATATGTTTAGAATCATTCCAGTTGACTCGGCTGAGTTACTAGTTGGAGTTAGTGAGTTTTATGCCCCGTGGCACTTACTTGGACGGATTTTGAAGGTAGCGGATTAGGTGCGGCCCTCTTGCACTATAACATTCTGGATTTTCGTTATTTGGATTTTAATTTTTTTTTTTTTTTTTTAAATTTCACTATAATTAGCTTGTGTTGTCACCTAATGACCATTAATAATCAATGTTAACCTATACGCAGGTGTTATCAGTAAAGAATTATGCGAATGCGGTTAATTAACTGTAAGAAGCTAACAAATTCGCTCGATTACTTAAATCTCAAATATAGCTTCATGATTTATTCATTAATGACACCAAATCTAGTCAAGTTATCACTGACTAATCAAGACAACTGTAACTAAATAAACACCTCCTAAAGCTGAGACAGCTAGGAATCAAATCTTAATTAACAAACCAAATTAATTCAGTTACTTTTTTAGCCTAAGAACCAATGGTTTAGGGTGATTAGGATCGGATTGTCATTTTCGCTAGTTACAAATATGTCACACTATGAACTTAGGTAATCCACACCCTAATAATCGAGGGCAAGAAATCCCGATACCCAATTCTTTCCAGAAATGCCCTGATTATCCGAATAGGCTCTAGACCGCTCGTTAGTAGGCCACAAAACCTGAGCTATAGAAAGAGATTCATCTTAATAGGTTTGACGTCCATCACGGGCATCGAGCAGAGGTTGCGTCTTAGATCACTTAACTTGGACTCACAAGGCCAATGCGTGAGACGTGTGAATATTTATGAAATTAATTAAGAACTTAAGTTATTTGTCTATATCCGGCCTTTGCCAAAGTTGTGGCTTTCGGATTGTTAAATGTTGACCAAATTTAGGGCACCGATCGAGATTATTACCCTACTCACATCTGTATAGTCATAGACATGATCGATACTCGGTGGCCGTCGATTTGAGTTAGGGCCTTCCCAGTTGATTGGCACGTCCAATCATCGAATGATTGTGTCCAAACATGGATCGCCTAGTGGGACATTGATCCCGTAGCTTAGATTGACCCGTATACCTCCTTGGGTCCCATTGGTTGGAAACAACCTCCTCTTGGGTTACTAAAGTGAATAAGGGTCATTGGAACCATTTGTGCACCTTTTGGCACTATAAAACCCATTTTGTTTCACACCTCCTCTCCTCATACGAATTTACCCTAGCCAAATGAGAGAGAGAAAGAAAGAGGAAGAGAAGAAGAGTGAGAGTAGGAGTGGAGAAGTTTTGCTTCTTCCTTTCATCGATTCCCTCCAATCAAAGCCCTAGCATCGATCGTTTTCCTTCGCCAAATCCACTCCACTCACGATTAGGGTAAGAAATAAACTTTACTTCCCAACCTGAATTTTTTAAGGATGAATTTCATGAATCTCACATAATTCTTCGTGTTTGTATAAGAATTGATAATTTTCTCCAAATATCCTAACCCTAAGCGCGATTAGGTCACGTGAAACCCTCTAAGGTGCGGACCATTATCTATAGGTTGTCGATTATCAACCCTTGAGGGTCTTACTTAATGATTACTTGTTGTAAATGGCTTGATGCATGTTAACATATCTATATTTCGATTATGATTGCAAATTGTGCTATTCCTTGCTTATTGATGTTAATACGTTCGACGAAATGTCTGAATGAATAAGTTACTAAATTTATGGTTTATGCAAAATATCATAATGATTGTCTAATGAATTATTAGTCTTTAGTGATGTTTATAACTACTTACAATGTTGGGTTAGTCGACAAATCACCTAAACTAAGAGATGACCTGAGTTAGGTCGGTCACCTTAGGCTTGTTCGATCGACTTAGGTCGAACATGAACAACCGACAGTAGATAGACTACACGAGATGCTTGCACCCCATGCCGGTTGCTCCGGGGTTCTCGTAGGTCAATCAAATTAGTCTAACCGCTGAATAATCATGTATGTTCACCAAGTATGACAATGATCAATTGAATTTAGGATACTCACGTTCACATTGAATGAGTCTACTTATAACCACTAGCAATACAATCCTACAATGACTCATAAGCCAGACATGGTGGTATGGGACTTTTCAGATTTGTCATCTTACGTTGAGGTGATGTGCGTGCCATATTAGTAAAAAATGGGATGACGAGCCTGTCATATTGGTACAAAATTGGGTGACGATCCTCCTCGTAGTGACCATTGAGCACTTGTAAGCTTACCGTATTATAAATGAAATTAATGTGGTGATTTCACCACATTGGTGTTTAGTTGACGACCTTTATATTATTTGTGGTTGTCCTTAGTTAATGAACCATAAAATGGATCAAGGGATACATGTGAGGAGCCGTTACAGTTGAATCAAGCCTCGTGAATCGGGTAGAAATTTGTGATATAATCGCAGTATCTTAGCTTCGTCAATCTGCTGTATGAACTGAGATTAATAATCACTTGGCGAATCATACATATCAATCGCATTGCACTAGATTGGGCTGTTGCGATTTGGCGCTGGAGTCATGTGATGAGGGAGTGTTGACATTTGCGAATTATGTATTAAAGTCGCATGTAAGGGAGTGTTGGATTGTAAGGTGCGTGCGTTTAATAAGAGTATTTAGAAAGTGGTTTATTTACCTGCTTTATCATTACATGCACTAATTGAGTCGATAACATGTGTAATTTAGAACTAATGGAACTAACGAGTTACCTACTCTCTCTCACCTGGGACGGTATTTTTAAAACATAAATCAAATGATATTATTGATGTAGGTACTATTGAGATCTCAAATAGGTAGACTTAAATCGGCTTGCACCACCATCGTTTTGTTTTGGAGGATTCGGCAAAAATAAAAAACTTTACACTTTAATTATTTTGGGTATATATATTATGTCTTGTATAATTCCTATTTGGGTGAACACTACTTTGGGAATTGTACATTTTGAATATTAGTAATATATTTATGGGTTTTAGTTATCTCTGCTTAACTTTGATACTGCTAATTTTAAAGCTACTTTGATTCTGATCATATGTAAATATTAACTGGACTCTGCGGGTACATTAGAACTTGCCTACATGCATTTTTGCTTGATTAACACCCGAGAACTTAGAATCAGAATCTCTGTACTTGGATGCCGATTTTCGGAGTGTGACACTCACCCAAGACGGTATGGGCCTTATCGTGGGCTCACCTTGATGTATATATTCTATATTCATGCCATACATCTGTTTTACCAAATCATTTTGCGGCATAAGTCCAAAATTAAAGAATATCTAAATCTTAGTGGGCCATACAATTGGAAACAGTGGTGACCGAACACCCTCACATTAAAACTTTCCAAGGCCCATTTTAAGGTTTTAGTAGTTTTTATTTGCCATACAACCTGTTGATAAGCTCACATAAACCCAGACGAATGTATAAAATAAATATCAGCTTGATCCAAAACTTTTGTGGCCCACTAATGGTCAATCACCACTCTTTCTTATGCCATTGTCCACCTGAGAATTAGATCTGCTTCAAATTTGGTATCATGCCCGAAAACGGATGGACGGCATGTATATAGAATAAATACATCAATGAGGGCCCCACATTCGGGCCGCACCTAACCCAGTGCAAGAAATATCAAATCAGCAAATGAATGAGACAAAGAGAGATAATGAAAAAAGAGGTAATATGATTGAAAAAAATCCAATTCATTGCATGTAATTTCACTTTCATTAGGAATTGAGTGCTTCCTCAAAGTCCTTAATTTGAATAAAATTCAAATCTGCATTTGGCGCTACTTAATTTCCCGGCTTTGATGCTCTGGTCGGGTGAGGATGATACACCGCCACTGATAATTGTACACGTGGAACACAAAGTAATTAAAATCGAACGTGCCCACTTACAGGTTACAGTTAAGATTTATTATAAACCAAAACAATACATTTATTTAGTGCACATTAATTCAACGGTTGAAATTAAAAAATCCAACGGTCGGATTCAGCTAAAAAGTGTCCAGGAATCAGAGACGTTAGGATTGTTCAACAATCTGTGTGTTTGGCATTGTACAAGTTAATTTGAGTTGGTGTATGCCACGTGTACAAATTTTGGGTACTTGTGTATCAAGTATCATAGCGTCAGAGCATTAAATCTCCCTTTGAATTCATTAGCCTGTTTGGGAAATGTGGAAAATGTCATTGTGTGGAGAAAACCTGCCAAATGCTCTGAAATCGGCCAAATCAGCCAACAACTGCGGCAAGCGGTCCATTTTTGGCACAATGACTATTTTGGGCCACTATCTCACTCAATGCAAATATCCTAGAAGTGGAGAGCGGTTAGGTGCGAATCCCGACCGTAGGGACCACCTTGATGTATGTATTGTATATCCATGCCGTCCATCCGTTTTTCCAGATCATTTATGGGATGAGATAAAAAAGTGAAAAAATCCCAATCTCAGTTGGACCACACCCATAGGAAAGAGTGGTGATTGAATCGCTTACCATTAAAAAAATTCCGAGGCCCACTGTAATGTTTATTTACCATCCAAGCTGTTGATAAGGTTACACATGCCTAGATGAAGTGAAAAAATAATTATCAGCTTGATTAAAACTTTTGTGGACCGGAAAGGCTTTTAATGGTCACTCAACACTATTTTCTATAGTGTGGTCCGCGTGAGATTTGGATCTGATTCATTTTTGGGATCATGGACTAAAATGAGCTGGAAAAACATATGGACGGAATAGATATACAAGACATGCATCATGGTGGGCCCCATGGTCAGGGACGCACCGTGTTGGGTGAGGCAGGACGCACCTAATCCTCTACCCTACAAGTGCTGTGAGTGGCCCCCACCGAATCGTGTTTATGGCATCTAACCTGTTCGGGAAGGTTGCCCTAAGGTGGACCCCACAAAAATTAAGCTGATACAACGATCATGTGGGCCAACACATGAATTCGTAGGCTCTTGAACGGGTGTGCATTATTTTCTAATGGTGTGACCACCTGAAAATTATATAGGAATTATTTTTGGTGCATCTCATCATCATGATGAGAGTGATGTAATGCACGGTCGGATAGTAAATACACCATATATGGGCCTCACCATTGAAAATAATGGACAACCATCCAAAATTCCAAATTCATGTTGTGGGCCACATGATGGTTGGATCAGCTTGATCTTTTGGATAACATACGTTTATGGTGGGAACACACTGATGGACGGATTGGATGACATAAACGTAACCCCTTGTGTCCATGCGAGGCACTTGTAGGGTATGCTCGTTCTACAAGTACTAGTGGAATAACGGACCTCAAGGCTCATGCAGATCAGTAGTAACTTCCAAACGGATCCTAATCTAATGACGCTGAGAGTTTAAATAATGGCCCGCTTCTTCTTCTAGATTCTGAATAGTGGGGCCCAAAACTCGGTAATCCAAACCGTCAATCTCTTGGGTCTCCTGCGGATGGACAATATATATGTTGAACATCTCCATGATAGAACAATCTCAACCTTTCAACTTGTGGCATAATGATAAACGGTTAAGAGAGATACAACAGTATTCCACCTTCCAGTGAAAAGGGTCGTTGGGACCCAACCAAACAATGGTCTGGATTACCTAACCAGAGTCCATGGGCCCCACCTGTCACGGCTAAAAACCCATGTACCCTAAAAAGATGCGGGTCAAATGTAGAGTTACCCTTAAAAAATAAACGATCCAAGCCGTTCATCAGGTAGATCCCACCATGGATATAAACATATCCAAAATCTGCCCATCTTTTATCCCATCCGCTCAATTTGAGAGGAAATAATCTACAATCCACATTCATTGTTAAAATCCAACGGTTAGGATCATCCGAAAAGGATACTCCTTTTCATTTCGATAGCCCACTGGTGGAACAAACTGCCAACTAGGATTACACACCTGTGGCCCACCATGCATACGGCTTAGATGGTCCCATATACCAAAAGAGAGAGGTGTTGGTGGTTGAGTGGTACTACTCCCATCAAACATTACCTTATGGCGCAGAAACTGTCCGATCATCCATTAAGTGGGTGGCCACCCATCATGTGCAATGTACATATATATACCCATCTCCTGAAAGTGGGCCACCCTTCCTTTCTTTAGATAGATCTACTTTTGCTAGCCATTCTTCTTCAGTCAGCTTTTTTCTTTAAGGCATATACCTTGTCCACAAAGATATTCAAGATAAAGTGATGAGAAAAAAGAGAGGGTGGGAGACATACGCATGACCACATCAAACACTCATTTCTCCACCATCTGCCACACCAACTTCTGACCGCATGATGAGTGCAGGTGGACCACACATGTACTAACCACCCAACCATCTTTGGTCCCAAGCTTGTCTCACAAGGAAAGGAAGGAATAATTACTCTTAGCAAATGCCAAAACATTCAGCTAATCATGATTAGATGTAACTAAACCTAATTTTAAAAACAAGCCTACTCACATGACTTGCGGCGTCGCATGTGCAAGATCTGGGTCCATTATCTTATGTAGGAGTGGCAATAGGCCGGGTTTGGATTAGCCCGACCTATTTTAAATCAGGCCCTTGGTTACGGGGCAAACCCACAACCAAGGGCTTGATTTTGGTGCCCTTAAAAAAAATTGCTTTAAATTAGGTAGATTACTTTCGATATATCATATTTCTTCGACATCCAAGCCGTTCAATAGGTTGGCCCCACCACCAAGATCATCTTGTGTAAAAATCAGCCCCCGTACAATTATAGGTGGATCACATTTGTATTTTGTTATTTATCAGCAGATATACTTATTTTCTATTGTGTGGTTTACCTGATGAATGGAGGGGCTGATTTTCCCAAGGTGATTCTTGTGTGGGGCCAACTTATTGGACGGGGTGGATTTGGTGCGCTTAGGATGAGTTGGAAGTTATTTGATGGGTGGATGGTAGCTTCGCGCCGAATTGATTGGATTTGAGCATTTTCATCCACTCAAAACATGAGTTCATCTTAGGTTGGCCCACCATGAGGATCATCCCAAGCAAAACTCAAGATCTATCCAATCAACAGGTAGATTACACATGATTTTGTTACTCATCTAACGGACCACCATCCATGGTGACAGTTCTCCTACTTGGCAGTTTCTTAAAGGGGAGTTATTTAATACTCGGCCGCTATCATGCTTGAAGCGCAGGAACTTAAAAAAAAAGAAAAAAAAAAAGGTAACACTTGGTACATATTAACCGATGTGGATCGAGTAATACAACTCTGTGGGCCCACCATGATGTATGTGTATTATCCATTCTGTCCATCTGTTTTATTAACCCATTTTAGGGCGTGAGCCTAAATCAAAGCACATCAAAATCTCAATGGACCACACCACAGGAAACGGTGGCGATAATATGCTCCCGTTGAAACCATCCAACGGCCCACGATGATGCTTGTTTGTCATCTAATCTGTTAATAAGGTCACACAGACATGGATGAAAGGAAGAAAACATAACTATCAGCTCAATCCAAAACTTCTGTGGCCCCCAAGAAGCTTTCAATGATAGCCGTTCATTTCCCACTCTAAACCCGGTGGTGTGGTCCACCTGAGCTTTGGACATACTTCAATTTTTGGCTCTCGCCATAAAATGCGCTGGAAAAATAGATGGACGGTGTAGATAAGGCACATACATCAGGGGTGGGCCCCACAGAGTTTACTCAGCAAGAAATCCACCTTCATATTA
>JAJHSJ010002175.1:0-41857 GCA_021015155.1 Magnolia officinalis | reverse complement strand
ATATCCATTGTCAAGCCCTATCAACAAAGGGTGGCAGTTCAAAGGAGTTCCAAAAACAATAACAGGACACGATGCTAGGTTGAAAATGGGTTGCGAACGGCTTTGGATGTATTCCTTCAATAAGAACTCAGTGAATCTAGTTCTATTTCAAAGTCAGCAAATTCTTCCAACACTGGCTATCAGCGATCCCCAATATGGGAGATTAGCCCTTCTGGCAGTTTGGTGGACTGTTGTGGGAAGAGAGAAATGGAAGATGCTTCAGAGATGAGTCTAATTCAGAGGAGGCCGCGTGCGCAGAGTCAAGCAGCTTATTGTAGAATGGGTAGAATGGGCCATTAACATAGACAATCTCAAGGGCTGTAATTATTTCCTAGGAGCGTAATCGATCCGCTTCCTCAGCAGATCCGCTCTCTCCCTCTTGTTTCCTTTTTCCTTTATACAAATTTCGTGACTTTTCAAAAAAAAAAAAAAACTTCCAACACAGCACCAAATTTGACCGAAATACTTTATTTTGCTAGAAATAAATATGGATGTCTTACTGTCATATAGGGGTTGCAATAAGTGTGGGTAGACCCATATGTCAATTGGCCCAACCCACTTCTAACCGGGATCAAGTCAAGTTGCAGGTCAGGCTTAGGCCAAAAAAGTAGCCCATTTAGATTAATAGGTCAGGCTCCAGTTTATGCTAAGCTGCCCCGACCTGCCCATGTATTGAATCAATGGGCCGAGCCAAACGCCCTGACCCAACGCAATCCATAACCCAAAACAAAAGTATCCCAATATACATGTGTGATTGCTTTCTGGGTGGATGAGGTGAAACATATACACGTGTCATTAAAAACCCAATTCCATAAGCATGTAATAGTGAGCTCCATACACACGAAAACTCAAAAGAATAGGGAGAGAAGCCTAATGAAGATATTGAAGTTAGTATATGGGTTAGGTTGGACGGGTCGGTTTGCACCTGATCCGACCACAATTAAATGGGTCGGATTGGATCTGCAGGTAATAGGTAGCAGGTCGAGTTAAGGCTAGATTTCTTGACCCGTTTATTAAATGGGTCAGGCCTGAGCAGACCCAAACCCATCCCATTGCCAAGCCTGCTATCTTAGTTAAATAACAAGTCAACTAGTGTATGAAGTGGGGGAAATTAGGATGAATCTTTGATCCCGATTGGCCAATGGAACTCAATGAGCACAGACCACAAGGCATCCCACAAGACACCACCACCCACCCCTGTCGGGCCAAGATTCCCACACTGCCCTCAAAATTGAATTTATAGATCCCCCGCGAAGGGGCTTTCCATCTTCGAACTTCCATAGGTGCCAATATAACCCCTGAGTTTATGATTGCATTTCCACCAAAACATTAAAAGGCTGAAGATCGAGTTAGACAGGAAGCTTACTGATTTTTTTGCTCCCATTGAATATCCAATTGTTCCTTTCGAGTCAGATGGACCACAAGGCAGCCATGATGGGTACAGCCCACAACTACCTCCTGACTGATCCCCAGGCTCCCACCATCGAGCTCTCAAGAAGATCCAACACCAACCCAAAAGAACCCACTGAAGGCCAAATTTGGAGCAGACATTACCTCAAATGTCCCAATAAAATCTACAGTGAATAATTAGAAGGTGGTTGATAGATTCTTTGCCTGCAGAGCAAAGGGGGCATCTTTTATCTAATATCATCACTCTGAACTTCCAAGTGATCCACCATTAAGATCTTGTTTCAAGAGGCCAACAAGACAAAAGCCCTGACCCTAAGAGGAATGACCAATGCCCGAATTCTAGAAAAGAAAGCAGCACTTTCATTATCCCTTTTGGACAACTCACAATAAAGAGATCTGATTGAAAAGATGCCATCAGTTCCAGCACCTAAATTCTCTCATCAACAGCGACCCTTGGATCTGGAGGAGAAATCAAGTAATGGCAGAGCTGCGAGCAATATGCTCAAGGAGGGAGATAGTAATACTAAATTATTCCACATGTATGCTAGTGCTAGAGCTCGTACCAACAGGGTTGAAAGTGTAGCGGTGGATGGGGTTCCTATTGAAGGTAAGCAGCAGGCCTGTGGTGCAATCGTTTCATTCTAAAGATCTTCTTACAGGTCCAGATTTGATCAGACCTAAATCAGACAATTTGAGTTTGCCTCGATGTCTAGTGAAAAGGCTACCTTGTTGGAAAGAACCATCTCAGAGGAGGATACTAAAAATGCTATTAAGGAGCTGGGTCAGGAAAAATCTCCGGGCCCCCGATGGTTTCCCCATAGCTTTCTTCCAAGTTTTTTGGGATATGTTGAAGGAGTAAGTGGGTGTTATCAGTGAGTTTGGTGAGAATGGCAAGCTTTCTTCAAAACCAGGTGTGACTTTTATAGCTCTAATCCCTAAAAAGGAAGGTACGGAGTGTAGTAAAGATTTTCGGCTGATTAGCCTTATTGGTGCCCCTTACAAATTCCTTGAGAAAATCCTTGCCACTAGGTCCAAGCTAATCCTGGGTCAGTTGATCTCTAGAGAGCAAGGAGCTTTTGTGGAAGGTAGGCAAATTCTTGACAGCTCTTTGATAGCCAACTAAATTATCAACTCTCAGCATAGGGAGGGGAAAAGTGGAGTGGTTTGTAAGCTTGATTTGGAAAAAGCTTACAATTGTGTGGATTGGTCATGTCTCGAGTGTGTGGTCAAATGGAGGTGGATTCAAGAATGTGTGAATTCGACCAAATTCTATGTTCTAGTTAACAATTCGCCTAAGGGTTTCTTCAATTCCTCTAGGGATTTGTGACAAGGAGATCTACTTTCTTCATTTCTATTCATTGTCGTGGCAGAGGTGCTGAGTAGTATGTTGTCTAAGGGAGTTAGTGAAGATCTTTTTTGCGGGTTTAAGGTGGAAAGATGTGGAGATTGTCCCTTTTTGGCTGGGTTGTGGGCTTTGTGGCTAGAAAGAAACAACGGGTGCTTTCGTGATATTAGTGGTTCTCCTAAGGGAGTTTTTTTTAGAGTTTTTTCCAATGTAAATGAGGGCCAATGCTATGTCCGTGTAGGGGCTATTGTTTCTCTGTCTTATTAATGCAGGGGCATTTTCACACCGCGCTTGAGTGGGGTGGCCTGTGGGATGCAGGGGCACACTCGGGGTGGGCAGCCCATGTGAGGCGAGTGGCTCGTGTGAGGCGGGCCCCATCAATGTGAGGCGGTGGTGGCTCGTGTGAGGCGTTACCCATGTGATGTGGGGCCCACGATGGGGGTTCAGCCGAGGTCCTAACCCATGAGATGTGGGAGCCCAAGCTATGAGATAAAGGGATTGATTCGCCATGCTCTATCAATTCGAGCTTTTAGAGCAAGTGGTTAATTGTCCTACATCACTTATGCTTCAGGCTTTTCTTTGTTTGCTTCTTTCCTTTTGTATTCTTTTCGGCTTTGTCGTCTTATGAATAAAGTTATCATCCTTCATATAAATCTTTAATAGCAACCACTACAAGTCCGTCAACTTCCTATACATCCAACCCCCAAATGTCTTCATATCATTCAGCCCATTCCCCACTCTAAACCAAAGATGTTGCAACAAAAAACCCTAGCCAACACGTACACCTCCATATAGTCGATCAGGCACTGCTCGACCCAAGTTTATATCCCAGCCATTCCTATCATCCCATATTTAGCAGCAAGCACATCCCTTAGCAATGAATGCTCCCCATTCTGAACCCTCCACCACCATTTCCCTAACAAACCCAAATTAACAGTCCTAATGTTCATGATACCCAAGCCTCTGCTCTTATTAGTTTGCAAACCACATATCCTTCTAGAGAAAATAGTCGGCCTCCACACTATCCTTCCAGAGAAAACGCTTTTGAATGGACTCAATTTGGGAATCCAACTTAACGAGGCATTGAAACAAAGATAACGCTTGCACTGGTAAAGATATGAAGATTGACCTAATAAGGATGATTCTGCCTCACAAAGACAGCAACTCCCTTTCCATGCTGCAAGCCTCCTCTTCAAATGCCAGACCCAGGTACTCCAGATATCACAGTGATACCCAATAGATTAATTCCACAAGCAATTCTCTAGCAATGCCAGATGAAGACTCTTAATCAAGATTAATATCTTCCAAATTACTCTTTCATAGATTGACCCATGAGGCCACTATGACCACGAAGCAAAGTAACAAATCCCTCAAGTGGCAAGCATCCTTGACCAAGCCATCATTAAATAATAAAATATCATCTGCATAGGACATGGGTCACCTTCACCATGCCATTTGGCCCTTCCATGTTCATTCAAGTTCTACAGTGATAGAGGAGGAACTCCTTACACTGTGTGGGATGTTTGCTCCGGGGCCTTACCCTTGGATTTTGGTTGATTGGTTAAAGGAGATTATGAGGCTTTGCAGTAGGGATGTTAATTTTCCTATATTGGTGGGGAAGGACAGTCAAAGGAGGATTCTTTAGCAGTGGAAAATTGTTTCATATCATCCCAGATATTCCACAAACAGCTATCCCTTCTATAATCCCTTCTTGCTCATAACAATATAAGTCAACACAAAAAAATAATGATGAGAGAGCTCCTCGAGTAAAATATGGCCTGGTAATATTGGTTGATGAGAGAGCTCCTCGAGTGAGCTCCTCAGGTTTTTTAAACACACCAACCACGGGGAATGATTACCACTTAGAGGGCTTATATAAGAACAAGGCATATAATGTTTAAAAATAGTGCATTATTTCCAGAACATATTGATCAAAGCTTTAACATAGTTCTAATAATATTATGAGATATTGAATGCACTGCACAAACCTTGATGAGATCTCATCCTCAGCTGTGTCTTCAGACATTTCAGACATTTGCAGAGGAACCGAAGCCTCGGGCTCTTCCTCACCGACTAGTTCTGGTAACAGAAGGATACTGTGATTTATAAATCAACAAAGCTCTATATAATATGAATAAATTACAGAATAAATTTCATATACCCAATGGTCGATTAATGTAATAGTTGACAGAGCTGCAGATTTGTGAGTCACCATCAGATCTTGGCTCCTGAAATCATTCATCACAAATGATCAGAAACCACCCCAAAACAAATTGTACATGGATTTGAAGGTGTTTGTTGAAAAGAAAGAATGGGAAAAAAATGTTCAGCCCAAACACCTGCATCCAAAAAAAGAACCTCCGAGTATCAGTGCTGAACTTCAGAATGTATACTCTTCCCGATGATTGGTTGACCTGAATTAAGTCAAAACAAGAAAAGAGAAGGTAGAGACTGAATATGAGAACACCACAGATGAGTAGTGGCAGACCTTCGCCTGAAAATGTTCAAAGAGTTTACTAAAATTCAAAAAAATACCTTCTCAAAAAACTGCCTCGTCAGGAAACACAATCTGATCCTGTGACATCATGTGTCAAGGTAATCATGGTTTTGGAGTTCCAGAAGCAGGATACATTACATCTTGATACTTCTAACATATAGCTGTTATAGCAGCAAGAAGCATTATGGAGACTTCAGTGGAGAAATAAAAGTAGGGCTCTAATTAGTTCATGTCCAAGGATATGGGTGTAAATTGGCCATGCAAGAAGTTAATAATAATGATGATGAAATAAATAAATGAAGACAAAACAAAACAAACCTCCGAGAGAGCACAGTATTGTTTAACCAAACTTTTATTGAAAAATAAACATTGATGCACACAATCATACAAAGCCATTTAACAGCTCATGAAAGTGTGTCCTTTTTCGATATTTTGAAAAGAGAATGAAGAACTAAGGCCCTGTTTGGTAGATGCCTAAAAATGAAGAGGTCTCATTTTAGTTAACAAGAATTATCTATTAGAAATCAAGATCTCTAATGCATAATTCTTGTTTTTTTAAGGTAAGGATTTTATTGATAGGGGGAGGGAAGGAAAGACAATCTAGAAAGCTAAACAAACAAAGAGAAAACACAAAACTAGACCATAGAAAATTTGTCCATCGACAAACAACCCAAGAAGAGCTGAGAGTCTCTTAGGGAGCCCAATCCCTTAAAAGAACAAGGACACACGAGAACACCCTAGCTGCGGAGACGCTAGAATTCCTTAAACAACGATTATTTCTTTCCACCCAGATCGCCCATAGGACAACCAAAAACAAGACTCTTCGCTTTCTTTTCCCCATTGCTCCCCCCCTTGGACATTTTGAAAATGATCCACCATAAATCAGAGGAGAAAGGAAAGTGGATGAAAAGGTAGTCCATTGTTTCTTCATAATGATAACACAAAAGGCATATGTTAGGAATACACATTCCACGTTTTGGAGATTATCAACCGTGTGGATTCTGTTCCTTCCTGCCGGCCATCCGAAAGCTGCCACTTTTGGAGGACTCCATAATGCCACAACGGAGTTGTGTGGGAGGTTGTCGTGGGAGAAGAGGCTGCTGCAATATCCATCGCATAAGAGTCTTTCTCCACTTCACAAGGCAAAAAAAGCTGCAAAAAAGATAAAAGGAGAGTAAATTCCTCTATCTCAGGATCTAACCAAATTCTACGAAAAGGGGAAGCCAAATTTCTCCAAACCCATTTACCCAAAAGGGGCCCATTGACAAGGAGGAAATCCCGACCTACATTATATGCTCCAAAGAATGGGATTTGGATTTAAATGGAGGGCGTAGATTAAAATTTGCATCTCCTCTCCAAATTTCTCTATTCTAATTAATGGTTCTCCATTTGATTTCTTCAAGGCCACTCGTGGTCTCCGCCAAGAAGATCCCTTGTCCCTTTTATGTTTGTTTTTGTTACTGAGGCTCTCAATGGTTCACTCTCTAGGGGACAAGTTTCGGGGATTTTCAAAGGCTTCAGTGTGGAAAATTTTCACTTTCCTATTTCTCGTCTTCAATTCGCTGATGACACTCTTATTTTTTTTGTAAGACAGATGAGAAAATAATATCCTTTCTGGGTATGATTATGGTGTAGTTCGAGGTAATTTTAGGGCTAAAGATAAATATGGAAAATCTGAACTCTTTGGTTTAAACCTTCTCCCAGAGGTTTGTCTGTCTTTTGCTGATTTTCTTGGATGCAAGGTGAGTAAGTTTGCCTACTATTTACTTTTGGTCTTCCTCTTTGCACTATTAAGCCCCATTATACCTCTGGGATATGATCATTGAAAGAATGGATAGCAAATTTTCTTCTTGAAAGATGAATGTGCTATCGTTGGGAGGAGAATCAATGTCATTAAAGCTTCTCTCTCTAATCTGCCTATTTATTACTTCTCTCTTTTTCGGTGTCCCAAATCGGTTATTCTGAGAACTGATAGGTTGAGAAGGAACTTCTTATGGTAAGGTAGTTCCAAGAGGAGGAAGTTCCCCTTATTAAATTGGAAAGAGATTTGTTTACCTTATGGGGAAGGGGGGGCTAACATCAGGGACCTCTCCCTTGTCAATGAGGACATCTTAGGTAAGTGGATCTGGAGATTTGGGAATGAAAACGATAGTTTGTGGCACTAAATTATCTCTGAATATGATCTTTCCCCCGAGGTTGGTGGACTAAATCTTCTACGCTCTACTGTGCTTCTTTCGTATGGAAAGTTATAGTAAGGAGTGCCCCTTTGATCTTTGATAGAATATCCTTTTCCCTTGGGAAAGGTTTCAGAATCAAATTTTGGCTGGATTTATGGTGTGGCAACCAGATTATGGTTGAATCATTTCCCACCTTATTCGATATCTCCTCTTATAAGGATGTTTTTGTTGAGGATTGATATATTCTTATGAGAGGGAGGTATATGGCTTCCCCCTTTTCGCAGGAATTTATTAGACTCATAGATCGAGGACTTTACTCCCCTCGCTCATTTGCAGGTCTATCACCATTCTCTCGATGCGGAAGACTCGATGCGGTGGAGACTTTCTGCTTCAAAGGTCTTCTTTGTTCGATCATTTTATAAATTCATTGCAACGGGTTCTTCTGCAACGTCTTCTGCCCATATTGCTCGTCTTTGGAAATATGGACTTACCCCTAAAGTTGCAACTTTCGGATGGCTAGCAGGAAGGAATAAAGTCATCACTGTCGACAACCTTCAAAGACATGGAATGTGCATCCCCAACGTGCGTTTT
Organism: Magnolia officinalis; assembly: GCA_021015155.1. Lineage (NCBI taxonomy): Eukaryota > Viridiplantae > Streptophyta > Magnoliopsida > Magnoliales > Magnoliaceae > Magnolia > Magnolia officinalis. Next base: position 33,798 of record JAJHSJ010002175.1, on the reverse strand, counting down.
ATACTACTGCTCTGAAAAACAGTGGGCCGCCTCTTCATCCATTGTCCTTTCACTTCTAACATTTGGTGGAGCATTCTCATAATGTTTGGGGTTGCTTAGGTCGTGCCTTCTTCTATGGATAATCTTCTTTATGGGTGGCATGCTGAGTCTGGAAGGGCGATGGGTAAAAGACAGCGGAGGATCTTATCTATGGTGGATTTGTGGGCAATTTGAGTGGAAAGAAACAACCGTTGTTTCAGAAATCTTTCAATTTCTGCGACTAGAGTGCTCTCGAGTCCTTGTCATGTTCCGAGATTGGGCTCCTTAGCTTCCCTTTGAGTTTTCCTTGGGGTTTCACTACAATGGAACAGATTTGTTTGGGGTTGGGTTTTTTCTTCTCTATTTTTTCTTTCTTGTCATCTTTTCTTTTGTTTGTTTCAGTTCCGGTTGTAGTTTGTGTTGGTTTATGTTCTTTTCAATAACATCTTTACCTTTCAAAAAAAAAAATATTTATATATTAGAGATAAAGATCTCTAGTACATAATTACCGTTAACTAAAATGAAATGAAACCATTTAAGGCGTCTACCAAACAGGGCCCAAGAGTATTTTGAAGAACAAAATGCTTATAGAGTTTTTTTTTTCCTTCTGCAGCAATAGTTAGTAACACAAGACCTAATCGCCCAAGACCAACCATAGGCTACTTTAACCTACAACCCATTTTTTCAAGTATTTTGCCCTTGGGAAAAAGGAACAATACTCCCAGTGGTAAAAGTGGAAAAAATCAGTAAGAGAAGGGCCGCACGCTATGACCAGATCAGTTTTCATTAATACACACAAACAATGGCACACAACTATTCATCATACTATTATCTAACATCACTTCATATTAAATGAAAGTTTCCATCCGTTGACATGGGATACATCTTCAACAACATTCTGATTCCGGTCAAGCCACTGAAAATGGACCAATCCCTCCTCACCCTAGCAGATAGAAGTCCAGAAAGGGTAAGTTAGAAAAAAATAAAAAGCAAGGAACTTCAGTCCAAAAGCTAAATGAAGTGTGTGACAGTCATCTCTGATTGCACTAAGGGAAGAGTACTCCAAACTAAAATAAACAATCCTTAAAGTTCATATATATACCCTTCCAATGCGAACCAGCCCTTTGCGGTTATCCGGAATCACCCGTGTTCCCTCTGTGATCATCTTACCTGCACGGAACTCCAGCATGATTTCCTGCACATATTAAGTGCTAAGATGAGAAACAATCCAAAATAAATGTAGAATAATGTTGGGGGGAAAAAAGGATTTTAAAAAAACATTCAGACTACAAATTCAAGGTTCTGTATGCTGCTTCCAACATACAAAATGGCAGATTTAACTCACAGCATTGCCGAGCACCTTTTTCCATAACATTAACTGATGCATTCTAGAATGGTGGCTCCATACCTGTAGGATCTATGAAACTGGGACAATAATAGATCTGACATTGCTTACAAGGGAAAAACAAAGTATAAACATGCCCCGTGCATCGGTGCATATGATTGTGTTCTTTATATTATATCGTCTTCAATCTTATTGTTGAACCTTCGACCACATGGTGATGGTAAAGAGATGAATAAGAGGAAGACAAAGAAACCATTTTGTTTTAGAGGTGGAGACAGAGAAACCATGCCTTCATGCATGTGGCAATGTTCTCTACATTGTTTTTGTCTTCCTCAAATTTATTTTCTAGCCTTCGGCCACAACAATGATGATAGAGAAAAAGAAGATGAAGAAGAAGCTGACTTGCTTGTGGAAATCATTGACCTCTTTGAATGACTAAGAGAAGTTCATAACTTTGTACTCCAACAGAAGTGGAGTTAAACAACCCATAATTTGGCTAGCAGGGAGCTTGCTAACATGTTTCAGTAAGTCTCCAACTGAAGTGAATACAACTACCAAGTGAAAGAAGAAGAAATAAATGGAGACGAAGATGAAGATAGTGGTCAGTACCATGCCAATGTCAAAAAGCTTCCTAAACTTTCATTTGCTAATGCTTCTTGAAATTTAAACATGCACAACTTTGTTATAATCCGTTTATAAAGCTCTTCCAACACCTAGTGACTAAAGCAAAATTCGAACAAAAGAAGAACTTTCATCAATTGGATGAAATAAAGTAGTGAAACAAACTAGTTTCAATTTGATTGCTATTGATGAATAAAAAATCTGATTTCTAACTGGAAACATTTGCCAATACTTCAATAGCAAATAGCCGAAAGAATGCTACCCAGATAATATATAATCTAACATCTTTCAATTTAAGAGTGCTCTAGTACGAGATTACTATCAAGTAGCAGTTCCATGATCAATGGAGGAAAACAGCATATCCAATGCAAAAGCACGCAAATCAAATTGCTCACAAACCTGCAATGGAGGCAAGCTGTCTGCGGTAGAAGATTCCATACCTCTGGACAGGCTTTACAATCTAGAAACATAATAAAATAATCAGAACTGAGTAGACTTTCAATTGAAGTCAATATATATTGCTAACTCTGCAGCCCTGAGAAATCAAATTAACTGGAACATTAACTAAGAAATTTCCTAAAGAAGAAAAAGGAAATTGAACACTTCAACTAATAGAAGTACACCATCTTCTTTATTACAAAAACCTCGATAGACAGATTTATTTCAAAGATGATAAACAAAAAAAAAAAAAAAAAAATCAATCACGTGCTAAATCATAGAAGATCTCCTTTAAGATCAAACAATTCCATCAATTGGGTATGATTGTAAGTTTGTAAGAAACTAAGACTCTAGTATACTAAGAATATCAATGAATCCAATTATCACAATTGCTTAGGATATCCTCTTTTAGCTTCTAGGGTCTATTCTTGGTTCAAGAACCCTTTTACTAATTGGAATAAAAGAATTAGTAGAACTGTTCCACCCACAAATGTTAATGGGCTCAGGTTGTGGACTTATAATCATGGAATCGACCCGGTCATCGTATTACAAGTCCACTCCATACCAGCCTGAATACGGCTATGTGCATTCTCATATGAGCAAGAACAAACAATTGTTACCATTTATCCAAGCTATAAAAATATCAATGTTGAAAATTCATGGGAGATGATGCCAGCTATTGATCAGCTTAGGAAATGAAGAGGAAAAGGAAAGAAGATCCCGTGGCATTTGTCACTCATATCTAAGTTGGTCACCAGTCTACATGTGGCACATGTGCAGGATCCGGACCATTAATCTGCTTAGGTTTACCATGTGGATTGGATGATCCTAGACAGGTAACTGGAGAAATTTTGAAGATTGCAAGCATGCAATTCATGCCTTTAAATATCATCCAATGTCGAGTCGACTCAATGCCGGTGGAGAACAGAATGAGTTGCCCTCTTGAACCATGCATAAATTACAACCAAGGTTTTGAATAATGGTATCGGCAGGCATATCGGCCGGACCCAAAAACGATACGGCATGGGGAGTATGCGTATCCAACAATATCAGGCGATATGGTCTCATATTGGCCATAACTTCTGCAAAACACCAGAATCTATCTCTTTTTTTAACATGTATTCAATGGTTTATTGTGCTATTCTTTGATAAGAATGTTGTCTGTCAGCTTGATCTGCTCAAAGTCAATGAAATAGACACTAATCAAACACAAATCAAGTATGATTTGATAGATAAGGTCTCTCATTACATACAAGTACAACAAAAAGAAGATGACAGATGGGGAAGGAAAAAAAAAAACAGGTGATGGTTTACCAACTCTTATGATAATTATCAAAAATGGTCAATTCCATTTCAACTCATTGAATCCCACTCAAACCCCATGCTTCGATCCTCGAAATAGTCTTAGACCAGGTGTGAAATTAGTTTATAAGCTTCCTTCATGGTTAAAATGAAGAAAGGAGTGGAAAAATGAGAGATGATTAAAAACAAATAATTTTAAAATTGGGCCTTTATTGACGTATCAGCCCCATATCGGTGCCAATACAGATCATGTCACCCTGTACTAGCCAACATGGGTCGATACGGCCCCATTTTTTTCACAACTGACCAGTTCACCCTCGTATAAAGTAATGTGGGTGGCTGATAAGGATATGAAACAGCATATTGTAACCGTTTTTTTAAACCATCATTCCAGCCCAAGTAACAAAGAGTTGGAAAGTGTCGTGCAAGTGACCCAAACTCCAAAGCCAATGATCATCAGTCAACATCCGACAGGGAAAAAGTCTTCAAACGTGGAGGCTACGACCATCCAACCACTGCAAACTTTGGGGTGTGGACCGTGTGGCCCACCCATGGTAGGGCCCACAGATGAACAGTCCAGATACGCTGCCTGTATGCCACGTGTAGTAACTAGCATATCCATGAGCACGAATACATGCATTCGACACTGTAACCTAGCTCAACCCCAACCCCAACCCCACCCACACAATTTCGATACCTCCACCCCCTTGTAGACCCATAGAAACAACTTGCATACACTTCATCCAAAGACAGAGAGGGGGAGTATCAATCAATCAAAAAATAGGGTGTAAGTATCAGCTTCCAAAAAAAAAAAAAACCACATAAATGGGAAAACCCCTTACAGTAATGTACTTTTTTGCAGTTCTTCAACAATTAATATTTTAAAATTTTTGAAATTTGAATATAGAAATACAAGAAAACGAGTATATGTGAACCGTTGTGAGATTAATGGAAATGAAACAGAACAAAACCCTAGCTTTTTTATACCAACGATGATTGAAGAAGCAATGGTTTTTACCTTGTGGAGAAGCTGAAAACTGGAGAAATCCGGTGTCGAACGAGGACAGACTAAGATCTTTCTGCAAATATCAGAGAGAAGGGCAGAGATTATTTTCAGGAGAGTAGCAACGAAGGCGCGAGGGTTTTTAGTTAGGAGAGAGCATTAATACCAGTCGACAGTTGTTACAGTGATTGTTCCCCGTGGTTTTATAAATTGTGGTGAGTCTTCTAGCGTACACGTGGCACAGTTCTAAGGAAATCCAGACCGATGAAATTACTGACCTGATTATGGTTGGGATTAATATGTAATTTTCACCGATAAAATGGTAATGTCGTCTTGGAATATGTGCCACATTATATTCTACTCCTGACCTCCAATTGATGGCGATATACTGGATGGTCATGATTGCTTTGTCGAGCTGATGATATGACTCTCTGAAAGGATGGTCTGGATGATCATATGTGGATTCCACATGCGCGATTGATGAGTCGCCACCATTTCTAAAAAGGTGATCGACTACTAAGAGAAGTCTTTTATGTTTGGATGGACGGACCGGTTGTTGTAATCGCGGCACAGCATCCAAGCACCCCACAGGCACACGCGCTGTTTTTCATTGAGCCATCTCATCAAAAATGAGTTCGAGCCGAGTTTGAACTGCCCCCGGCTCGACTCAGCTCGGATCAAACCAGTTCAGTGACCCGGTTACTTTAATATTAATATTGCTAACCAAGTGTTTGATAAGATGACTCAATGAAGTGTGGCCCGTGGCAAGGAAGGTATGTACATGAAACAAATACCTTTTTTCTTGATTTTTATGTTGTTTAGAAAGTGTTTGATAAAATACCTATAAAAACCATTGCAACGGTTTTACATGCAGAAGGATTTTGAAGGTGCAGTCCAAGTGTTTGTGAAAATGTTGCACAAGTGAACTTAGCTCGATCTTCGCTCGAATTCGGCTTGAACTGGCCTGATTTGCTGACCGAACTGAGCCGAGCTGGCCAATCAGGCTCAAGGACCGAGCTGAGGCCAGCTAGTGGCCAAGCTAAGCCGAGTTCGAGCCGAGGTCAGCTAGTGGTCGAGTCAAGTCGAGTTGAGGCCAGCTTGACTCGGTTCAACGCAATGTACACCCCTAAAAGTGGGTTGTGACTTGTGTGGTGACCCAGCGCCATGGATATCCCCGTTGACTAGACCTTGTGGGGCCCACGTGATGTATATATTTTATCCTGTTTTGCCAGTTCATTTTAAGGGCATATGGAAAGCTTGAGTAGATAGGCAGTTTGGCTCAAATTTAGTCGTTATTGTGGTTTGTACAGCCAAGCATGCTACAGTTGAATGCGGGTTGAATCGAATTCAATGATCATAACTCAGCTTCATAGATGGGATATTCATAGTTAGAACAAGAAGCCGTCTCATTCATGGCCATGATAAAATATGCGTCTTATTATGTTGGACACGTGAGGGTTCATGTAATTGCTCATAACATGCAGAAGCACCAGATTTCAATTTAAATGTTACTTGTTGGTGCAAAAATCTGGTTCTCCCTGCTTAGACCTCCGAGTACCTGCACAGAAAACAGACAAAGGAGACCCTGACTAGAGCAGGGGACCCTCCGATGCCAAAGTCAGGCTAGGAATCTGGGTCTAATTGTATTGAGGGGTTCTAGAGAGAGTTTTTTGCATACCTTTCAAGGTGAATGGACCACTCCATTTATAGATGTGAAAATACCCTTTATCGTACGAAGATTCTCCTCTTGATGACGAATACGAGATCTTCTCCCAGTATCACGGAGATTGGATTTCGTTCTGCTTACGCGATCTCGTGATCTCCGTGACAGAAGATCTTATCCCGAGATATTCGGGATGACGTCCCGTTTTTGCGTCGTCCTTTCTTCCTTCGGATAATCTGAAGTGGATCGGCCGAGGTATTTCTTAGCCGCTGATAAACCATACGAACCGACTCAACCGTTTTCTCAGTTTTGTCTTCCAAACCGACTCGGATGTTTCCTCGGTTTCGTCGGTCATAATCTCCCCTCGGATCAATGTATCTCTCGGTGATCCGAGGAATTAAATCCGAGTCTCTGAACTTAGCACATTTTGTCCCCAACAGTAAGCCCCCCTACTCCGTGTGTTTCATATAATGCTAAGGAGTAGCAAGCATTCGAGTCAGTTCATAGCTCAGGCCGAGACAATAAATAAGCATTTAATGCGTTCCGTGTCGCTTTTGATGGAGACGGTTCATTTCCTGACGTCGCGTGCGCTGACAGCCGCCGAACTGTCCAGTCAACCAATGAGGATAGGACACGTAGCAAGGTCATTAACGTCGTCGGTCAGCGCGCGCCACGTGTCGAACGGGGGAGTCGAGACAGAAGTCGAATCATTTCCTCATTAATAGCATCTGCTATCTGGCGACCTTATAAAAAAGGGGAGGCCCCGCATTTCAAACTTCTACTGCCATTCCCGCTCTAACTTTCCTTTGAAGCTCTTCAGTTCTTCCTCTTTCTCCTTCCTTCTTAACTGTCAGCGACGCCATTTCCGCTTTCCTCTCCGGTGAGTCCTCCCTTCTTCTTTAATTATCGATAATGGCGGCGAGAGGTTCTCAAAGTCCTCAGGAGGGAATTTCCGGAGATGAAGGCGAAGCGCAACGTTTTTGGAACGTTGCGGAATCGCCTTCTTTACTGACAGAGATAGCAGTTGACGCAAATGCTGCTTTTCTCTCCGAGAGGGTTACTGAAGCTCCGGCGGAACGCCCTGCTTCTACTGGTCCCTCTCGTGGTGGGTCGTCTCTGATAACTCGCCCGGGAAGGCCTAACCTTCCAATGGATTTGGAAGAAGAGGAGGAAGAGGAGGAAGAAGAAACGCTAATTATCGGGGGAACGTTTGGGTCAGTTCCTGCTGATAAGCCGACTCAAGGGGCCAGTGGATCGGTACCTGTCGCATGCTCGACACAGGCTGAGTCCGAAGGAGACGGATCGGGAGACGATCTAAGTGGTCCAGTTCCCTCGGTTCTGACCGAAGCGGATCTGGACCGAATCCGAATCGGGTATCATGTCCCCGAATCGGTCATTACTTATCTCCCTCGCCCGAATGATTTGCCAGACCACCCCCCCGCTGGGGCGGTCGCAATCTACCAAGTCGCGATGCAATGCGGCTTGCGTCTGCCCCTCCAGCCCATCGTCCGAGGCGTTTTGTCTCGGATTCGGATAGCCCCAGGACAGATAGTTCCGAACGGGTGGAGGAACTTATTTGGATGTGCAGTGCTGTGGGCCGAATTGGAGCAGCCGCCTCTATCTGTCGACGAATTCCTCCACTTATATCAAGTTCGCGTAAATCCGAACTATCCCGGCTTTTATGTCTTTGCTGCCTGGCGGGGCGGAGGCGGATCCTTAATAACCGACCCACCCACTTCCAACAAACATTGGAGAGAACGTTGGTTTTGGGCTTGTGGCCGATGGGAGACGGTTGAGTCCGGGCCGTATGAGGCTCGTATCCCTCGGGCGTTTCAAAAAGCAGGTGATTCGGCGTATCTTTTGACTCGGCCTCTCTCATCTTCATTTCTATACTGTCTTGACTCTGATGAACTTGTGTCTGACAGATATCCCGAAGAAACGACAAAAGCTCGGATCCAGTGCCTTAGCTCGGATCGAGGAGTTGAAGGCTTTAAACCCTGCGGATAGGTCTTGGAAGGTGCTTTTACAACCCGAGCGCCTCCATCTCGCAGGTTTAGACTCGGCCGTCACAGGTAATTGAAGATGTATCTTTATGTGTCTTTTGAATATTTTCTGACTATCTCCATCTTTCTTTTTAGATTTGCCTGAAGCTCGGCCCCATATTAGGGTTGTTCCTGACCCAGCCCCCACAGAGATGACTGGAGCTCGGCCTCCGCTTAGGGCGGTCTCGAAGATTAAAGCTCCCCCCCGCTCGGTTCTTCTGTCGGAACCGCGACCGCAGAAGAGGCCAAAAGTAGTGCGGAAGGAGAAGGAACCGGTCAGTTCTTCGACTCCTCCTGTCGTCGTGATTTCTGATCCGGAAGAGAGACCGGAGGCTGCGGAGGTCACGGCTGCGGAGGCTCATGCCGCGGCACCCGACTCGGGACATGTTGCAGCAGATGTCTCGAGAGAGGAGGTGAGGACTACATCCTCCAGAGGGGAGGAGACGAGAGAGACATCCTCCAGAAGGGAGGAGCCGAGTCAAGAAGAGTCGTCCGTCTTGCGGACGGTGGTGTCGGGGATGGTTCCTTGGGCCTTAGCCCATGGGAGTGAAAAAGAGTTCATCAGCCTCTACAATGCTCCTACGACACAAACCGTCGGTCATGCGGCGAGGGTGCTTTTTGAACTTGCTCCCTGCTTGGTTAAGGCCAGCAAGGAACTGTCTTCAGCCCACCGGCTACAAACCCTCTTGTCGGAGGCCGAGGGGAGACGCGAGAACGCCGAAATACAAGTCGGTGTCCTAATGGGCGAAGCGGCCTTAGCTCGGAAAGCTGCCGAAGATGCAAAAGCAGAGGCGGTTTTTTCCAGGAGAGCTCTCGATGAGGAGCAAGCCGAGACAGCTCGGGTGTTGGCTCTTCTCTCCCAGGCTGAAGAGGAAAACCGACGAATTCTTGCAGTTCACGCTTCCTGTGCGGACGATTTGGCTCGGGCCAAACTTGAGGCAGCGGGACTCATCCAGCAAGCCAATGAGAAGACTCAGGAGGCCGAAAAGGCCAGGGATCAGGTCGTCCAAACTTTCCTTGAGTCCGCGGAGTTTGAAGACGAGAGGGACCGCCTATTCCAAGGCGGGTATCTAGAATGCATTAAGGACATGAAAAAGGCTTTTCCCGACCTCGACCTGTCCGAACTCAAGGGGACAGGAGCCTCAGAGTCCGAGAATCCGGAAATCGCCGATGTCACGAATGGGGGCGATGCCGGTCCATCTGGGGACGCCTCAGGGCAATAATCAGGCCCAGTTTTGTGTTTTTCTCTTTTGTTTTTTTTTTCTTTTGTAAAACCCATATAGAATGAAAGAACACACATGGTTTATGAATGGAAACGCTTGGTTTTATTCGTCTGACTTGGTTCCAACCTTTCTTGACAAGCTTCGAGTGTCGAGTCATGGATAATAAATCCTAAGATGCTCAGCGTTCCAAGGATGAGGCAATGACTGCCCATTTAGATCTTTTAACCGATATGTTCCTGGTCGGACGGTTTTCGAGACGATATAAGGTCCTTCCCAATTGGGACCCAGTGTGCCCGATCCAAGTTCCCTTGTGTTGGCAAACACTTTTCGGAGAACCATATCTCCCATTCGGAACGTCCTGATTTTGACTCGGGCATTGAAAAATCGGGCCACTTGTCGTTGCCGGGCTTCTGTACGCAATCGTGCCATTTCCCTTTGCTCGTCCAGGAGGTCGAGCCCGAGTGCTAACAGTTCTTCATTTTCTTCCGCGTTGAACGAAATGACTCGGGCCGATGGTAATCCGATTTCAACGGGTGTGACGGCTTCCGAGCCGTAGGCGAGTGAGAAAGGAGTTTCTCCTGTCGCGGTACGAGCCGTAGTCCGATAGGCCCAAAGAATTTTCGGGAGTTCTTCGGCCCACGTTCCTTTGGCTCGGTCAAGCTTGGTCCGGAGATGCTGCTTGATGATTTTGTTGACTGCCTCAACCTGCCCATTAGTCTGAGGATGATGAGGGGTGGAATATATGTTTCTGATTCCGAGGTTATCGCACATTTCACGAAAACTTCTATTATCAAACTGCCTTCCATTATCGGTAATGATGGTGCGGGGTACTCCGAACCGACAGATTATATTCTTCCATACAAAATCTATGATCTTCTGTTCGGTTATTTTTGCCAATGGCTCTGCCTCGGCCCACTTTGTGAAATAGTCCACTGCCACCACGGCAAACTTGGTCTGACCTTTTCCCATTGGTAGTGGGCCTATAATGTCGATCCCCCACTGTGCAAAGGGCCAAGGTCCAGTCATTGGCGTTAGTGTCTCGGGAGCTTGCCTCGGAATAACCGCGAACCTCTGACATTTGTCGCATCTTTGGACAAGCTTACGAGCGTCATGTTGGATCGTAGGCCAATAATACCCCTGTCGCAAAACCTTATGGGCGAGAGATCGCCCTCCAGAGTGATTTCCGCAGATTCCCTCATGGATTTCGCCTAACACATAGTTTGCTTCGCTGGGTTTGAGACATCGCAACAATGGGGCGTAGAATCTTTTTTGTACAGGGTTCCGTTAAGCATGGTATAACGGGAGGCTCGGATTTTAATTCGTCGAGCCTCAGTGCGATCTTCAGGCAGCTTACCCTTATCGAGATATTGAATGATTGGATCGGCCCAGGAAGGCTCTGAATCGATTGTGTTGACGACCGAGCTAAATGGTTCGTTTATACTCGGTTTAGCAACGTATTCGATTGGAACAGACCGGGGTATATCATCTTCATCGGCGGAGGCGAGCTTTGCTAATAAATCGGCTTTACTGTTTTCTGTACGAGGGATCCGAGTAACAAGGCAGAACTGAAACCCGCTGATCATTTCTTTCGCTTTTTCCATATACGCCTTTAATTGATCTTTCCGTGTCTGATATACACCGGTAACTTGATTAACGACCAACTGAGAATCACTGAACACGTTTAGGTGCGTAACTCCCATGCTAGCCGCGAGTCGGAGGCCGAGCAACAATGCTTCATATTCCGCTGTATTGTTTGTCGCCTGGAATCCCAGTCGTAAGGCATACTGCATATATGTATGATCGGGGGTTTCCAGTACTATTCCGGCCCCACTTGCCTTAGAGTTGGAAGATCCGTCGACAAACAATTTCCATGTAACAGGGCATATCGGGACTGCAGTATTCTCGGGCCTAGTGTTGACTGAGAGGTCGTTTGACGGCGTTACTTCTGCAATGAAATCTGCTACGGCTTGTCCTTTGACTGCCGCTTTCGGTCTGTATTGAATGTCGAATTCACTCAGTTCGATCGCCCATTTCGTGAGTCGGCCAGATGCCTCTGGTTTTTGTAGAACATGGCGGAGTGGAAGATCGGTTATCACGATGATGGTGTGGGCATGGAAATACGGTCGAAGTCGGCGGGAAGAAGTTATTAGAGCCAATGCTACTTTTTCCAAATGTGGGTATCTTGTTTCTGCAGGCAATAATGCTTTGCTAACATAATAAACCGGCAGCTGCTTTCCTTCGGATTCTCGAATAAGGGCCGAACTAACTGCTGCCTCGGATACCGCTAAGTAGAGGAGCAGAGACTCCCCTGATTCGGGTTTGATAGGAGAGGTGGGGATCCGAGGCATGATTTCAATTGCTGAAACGCCGCTTCGCATTCTTCTGTCCAGTCCATGGTCTGTCGACCCTTCAACTGTTTGAAGAAGGGAAGACATTTATCCGTGGCTTTGGATAAGAACCGATTTAGTGCTGCAACTCGTCCGGTTAATCTTTGGACATCTTTGATGGTTTTAGGAGATTCCATATCGAGCAAAGCTTTTATTTTTTCTGGGTTTGCCTCTATCCCTCGCTGACTAACCAGGAATCCGAGGAACTTTCCAGAACTCACCCCAAAGGCACATTTATTCGGATTTAACTTCATCCGGAATTCCCGTAAGATGAGAAACATTTCCTCCAAATCGTCTACATGGTCTTCCGCGTGTACACTTTTGACGAGCATGTCGTCGATGTATACTTCCATGGTGCGACCTATTAGCCGAGCAAAGATTTTGTTAACTAATCTTTGGTAAGTTGCGCCGGCATTCTTCAAACCAAATGGCATCACTCGGTAGCAATAAAGACCTTTGTCAGTGACAAAGGTCGTCTTTGATTTATCTGTTTCATGCATTACAATTTGATTATACCCTGAGTACGCGTCCATGAAACTGAGAAGCTCATGTCCAGCGGTACTATCTACTAACTGATCTATCCTTGGGAGCGGAAAGCTATCCTTCGGGCAGGCTTTATTTACGTCAGTATAATCAATACAGACTCGCCACTTCCCGTTGGGTTTCTTTACGAGCACAACATTCGCGACCCATTCCGGATATTGTATCTCTTCGACAAAGCTAGCCTGGAGGAGCTTGCTGACTTCTTCTTCAATGACGGCATATCGTTCGGGTCCGAGCGGTCGTCGCTTCTGCCGGATCGGTCGATAAGTCGGATCGATGTTAAGTCGGTGAGTGATTATAGACGGATCAATTCCGGGCATATCCGCATGACTCCAGGCAAATACGTCGGCATACCTACGCAGCAGGGCTATCAACTTTTCTTTCAAAGGGGATCGTAAGGATGAGCCAATTTGTACTGTCTTGGATTCATCTGTTTCGAGCAAGGGAATTGAGATAAGATCTTCAATCGGCCGCCCTCGTTCATGTCCTTCAGCCCGTGGGTCTAGCGATTCAATCGTTGAAACGTTGACCGGCTTTCCGTCGGCAGACCCTTTTACAGCTACCATGTAACATCGCCTCGCATCTTGCTGGTCCCCTTTCACAACTCCTACTCCCAAGTCAGTCGGGAATTTCAGTGAAAGATGGTATGTGGATACCACGGCCTGCAGAAGACTTAAAGAAGGTCGGCCAAGTATGGCGTTGTATACCGAAGGCTGATCGACGACCAAAAAATCGATCATCATCGTCTTCTGATACGGGGCACTGCCAGCGGTGAGCGGCAACGAGACAATCCCTTCGGGCAGTACTTGTCCCCCGGAAAAACCGATTAATGGGGTCCGAAAGGGACGTAGCGTGGATCGTTCCACTCCCATCTTATCGAACGCCTGAGTGAATAGCACATCTGCAGATGACCCCGTATCAACGAGTATTCGGAATACTCTCCTGTTGGCGATATTCAAGGTGACAATTAACGCGTCGTCGTGAGGGTGATGGATCCCTCGGGCATCTTCCTCTGTGAATGTAACGCAATATTTCGCCCTTCTCTTTTCTTTCGCAGGTCGGGCTATAATCAAGAGCTCGGACTCGGGCTGATTAAGTTTCCTCGCATGATTCCTCCGAGCGTTGTTTGAATCACCCCCGCCTTGCGGTCCGCCGATAATCGTCCGAATTTCTTCCATGGGTTGTCTTTCGATCTGTCGTCCCTCGGCTGTGCCGGCGTTGACCACATGTTCTTTGAGTCGGCCTTCTTTTATGAGTCGCTCGATTTCTTCCTTTAAATGACGGCAGTCACTAGTGTTATGCCCGTGATCACGGTGATAATGGCAGTATTTGTCCTTGTCCCGCCGATTAGGATTACTTTGAGCTTATTGGGCCAGTTGACGAAATCTTCTCTTTGATTTCCATCAATACCTGCTCCTGAGTTTTGTTCAGGGGGGTATATGTGGAAAATCTTCGATCTGGTCGTTTGCTCAATCGTCGCTCGTCACGCATTTGGTCATCTTTGCGTTTCTTCCCTTCAGTCGAGTCGGCCTTTTTGGCCGGCTCTTTGACCAGAGATTTGGTTTCACGCATGATCCGCGCTTCCTCGGCGTTTGCATACTTATCTGACCGTGTCATAAATTCTGCCAATGTGTCGGGCGGGTTTTTGTCTAGAGACGCCAGAAACGGCTTGTCTCTAACTCCTTGCATGAGGGCGTTGAGCGCTACTTCTTCTGAGTGTTTTCGAACCTGAAGAGATTCGAAATTGAAACGTTTGATGTAATCTTTCAATAGCTCTCCCTGCCTCTGGACTATATTATTTAAATGAGCAGGGGGTTTTAATTTCTTTTTTCCGCCGATGAAGTTGGTGAGAAAGGCATCACTCAGTTCGGTGAACGAGCTGATGGACCTCTGTTTCAGCTGTTTAAACCACAGCCGGGCTACGTCGGTCAGCGTAAGGGAAAAGGCTCGGACACATCACCGCGTCCGAGGCATCGTGGAGCTCCATATAGGTTTTGAAGCATTCGATATGCTCTGTCGGGTCAGTTTTGCCTGCGAAAGGAGTGATTTGAGGTAACCGAAACCTTTCAGGCAACCGAGCTTGCATAATCTCGTCAACGAAAGGGGACGCTCTTGCCTCGGACCTGGCCGGGTATGTGCTTCGTCCTTGCCTCATATCTGTCATTTCTTTCGCCATTTCTTCTCGCACTTCTCTTTTAAAGTCTTGGATATCGGCTTTCCAAGGTTCGCCGCTTTCCGCCGTACCCTCTATCAGAGGTCGATTACGTCTTCTCCTATCTATCTCATGCCGAAGATCAGTCGGGGGCAATGCGGCGTTATCTGACTGGGCTGGAGGCGGCTCGGGAACACCTCGGGTTGACTCGGGCGGATCGACTGCGGTGCGGACGGCTGAGGGTCTACCGCAGTCGGGATGTGCGTTGTTTCCCCTTGGGGAGGCAAAGGTGGCTGCATTTGCTGATACATCCGTTCCAACATTTGCTTCATCATGTTTACATCGGACCGGATTTCTTGAACCTCCTGGTCCAAGCCTTCGTTATTACGACCCTCTTGGTTATTAGTTGTTCCGGCCGCGGCTCGCTGGCGATTGTTAGGTAGGTTCCGAGCCGCCGGATTTGCTATTGGACCCGATGGTCCTGTAATCGCGACCTCATTCAGATCTTCTTCTGGGACCGTCCTACGAGTCGTCACCATGGGGAGAGCGTAAGATGACTTTTCGTAAACTGGCTTCCCACAGGCGGCGCCAAACTGTTGGTGCAAAAATCTGGTTCTCCCTGCTTAGACCTCCGAGTACCTGCACAGAAAACAGACAAAGGAGACCCTGACTAGAGCAGGGGACCCTCCGATGCCAAAGTCAGGCTAGGAATTTGGGTCTAATTGTATTGAGGGGTTCTAGAGAGAGTTTTTTGCATACCTTTCAAGGTGAATGAACCACTCCATTTATAGATGTGAAAATACCCTTTATCGTACGAAGATTCTCCTCTTGATGACGAATACGAGATCTTCTCCCAGTATCACGGAGATTGGATTTCGTTCTGCTTACGCGATCTCGTGATCTCCGTGACAGAAGATCTTATCCCGAGATATTCGGGATGACGTCCCGTTTTTGCGTCGTCCTTTCTTCCTTCGGATAATCTGAAGTGGATCGGCCGAGGTATTTCTTAGCCGCTGATAAACCATACGAACCGACTCAACCGTTTTCTCAGTTTTGTCTTCCAAACCGACTCGGATGTTTCCTCCGTTTCGTCGGTCATAATCTCCCCTCGGATCAATGTATCTCTCGGTGATCCGAGGAATTAAATCCGAGTCTCTGAACTTAGCACATTTTGTCCCCAACATTACTAATTTCACCATTTTATTCTATAGCACATTCATGTAATCAAAATATCATCTACTTCGGCTAGTCAATTGATGAAATCTTCCATGCATAATAAACCGTTAAAATTAGAAATTCAGCCTTACCTCGATAGCATCTTTCAGCACTATCCAAACGATCGCCTCTATGGATTAGTCGTCGAGCAAAGTTTTCATTAAGGTCTTCATCGCTGGAGCTCGAATAATCTGGTGTGGCCCTACGATTCACGACTAGTAGTGCTCTACGGATATAAGGGTCATGTCGTACAACAACTACAAGTAGTCGAGCATTGATAGGGCTTGGGGCGGAAGTAACGCATACGCAGGACGATTGAGGGTTGTCTGCAACCCTTGCATGGTTAACTAATTTTTTTGGTGGAAAACTTCAATTCTTTCAAAAATATAATGAATCATTGGATCACTGTCTACAATATTTTAGTTCGTATGTTCGTTGTTTGCCATCGGCTCGAGGGGAGCCATCGCTGTAATACTAATTGACGCAGGAATAAACGTAATGAAGTCAATCACCGTCTTCCTCAAGAATAACTACTTCGAATCCGTGGAGCTTCTTTGGACTCCTCACAGAAACATTTTGAATCCATGAGGAAAAAATAAGAAAGATATAAAATAAAATCTATAAAATTCATAATTTAATTGATGAATGAAATAAACGAGTTCGCATCCCTTCAAACTTTAAACTAGGATATTAAGCCATGAGAGAAGTTTCGGAGTCAAAGTACAACTAAAACTCTTATAAATCATGATTTACTAGACAGTCGTGATGATGTCCACCAGTGCATGTGGTTTTCAGCCAAAAATAATATCCAATTTGGCTGGATCATAGTGTTCTCTTAATTATTTCAAGAACTTTTCTTATTGAGCACAACTCTTATAATTCAATAGATAAAAAATTAAATTAAAACTTATTAAAAATAATAAAAACAAAAATAAAATGAGATTTTGACCACCGATCTGATGGTATTTTATAATTTGGGCAAAGACAACTCAGGTTAGTGACTATAATAGCTAGTTCCACCCAAAATCATACATGGTACATCTAATAGCTCATTCTGATTCGTAAGACAAGTCCTTTTTAAATTATGACGGTCGGGATCACCTCAACTTATAATCGGATCTTTTCTAATCCATCCTGGCCATGAAACTATCTGCGACCAGCTATGCATCAAAGTGCCACCACCAATTTTAATATTAATGTCTGTGAACTGACAGTGCATGCGAGGAGGTGAGTTATTTGACACCTGTCACATGTCCGCGTATGACGCTAGATACACAGACACGTAGAAATGACACACTTGTCATATGTCTAGACAAATAAAACCAACTAAACTGTGGAACGTAAATTGTGTAAGTCTCTGAAATTCAGATTATTTGAACAATCCTGACCTCTGATCTGTGAACACTTGTTTTTTGAAATAAGACCATGGGATATTTTTCATTTTAACCGTCCAAACATCCGTCCAGTAATCCAATATGTAGATGACCAGATAACGGTAATATTCTGTTATGATACATCTAAATCTATTTTCATAAATTTAACGGTTTAGATTGAATTACTCATTTTCCAACATTTGCATTTTGTCAGTGGATTTTAACCGCCAGCGCATCATCCACCACACTCTACCACAGCATCAAAGCATTTCTCTAGCCGGAATGCATCCCGACGTATGCTTACAGAATTCTTCGAGACTTCAACCGTTTGATGAAAGCCTTTCTAAATCATCCAAGCCGTTTTTTTTACGATGGGCCTCACCTTGGATGGGTGGTGCCCAAAAATATCCCAGAATGTTGAAAGGAAAAGATGACCCAGAATGTTCAAATGATAAAAAAATTCCAACATTAGTTTTTATTTTTAAAAAATTTTAGTTCTTTAATTTTTGCATATACACCATCCAAGGTATGGCCCATCATATAAACGGTTTGGATCATTAAAAGATGACCCGGTATCTAATGTATTAAAGACCCGACGTATACTATAGCAATAGATAAGGACGTATCTAGCAAACCTCCTGTACCTAATCAATGGCCTGGAGTGATCACATGCGTGCATGAAGCAGGTATCTGTTTCCACCTGGTACACGTTGCGGAACTCGCATGAGTCTGCTCCTCTGTCACGTGTGTAGCAATTCCCTTCTTCCATCTCAATATCTCACGCTAGCATTTCTCTGGCTCCCTCTTTCCCTCTCTCTCTGGTATGGCCGTCTCTCTCTCCGACGCCGCAACATGGGAAGAAATAGAGCTCTCAGAAAGGTAATCTTTCCCTTTTTTACATATATGATTTCTCTCTCCCTCTCTCTCTCTCTCTTTTTTTTCCTCTATTTTTTTTTTCCAGATATTACTGTTTTATGTTATCTGAGATTCTATTCTTGTAATTTCCTTTTTTCCTCAATAATCAGTTGAAATTCAGTTCTAGATGCTTCTTTCCTGTTTCTGAAATCATTCTATCCTGCGTTTGGATGCACCAATGAATTGAATTGTGATAATGAGTTTGATAGATTGAGAGTTACGGAATTGCGATTTCCTTCCTCAGCTCCCAATCACAGCTGTGGTCCTTTTCAAATGTGAAATTATTGGATACAGCGGCCGCAATAGAAGTTACAATGCTGCCATTTTCTCCTGCTGGCAGGTCTCATGAGCAAAACATCCAATCCGTTCAAAAGGTGGGCCATGGTATGACGATCACCTGATATGAAAGTCAGGCCAGTCCACTCGTTGATCGGGGCACGGCTTCAAGATCAGTGGACCACCAATGGTATGACTCGGTGCGGTGGTGCAGCCCACCCGGTGAATGGATTTGCCTGATTTTGATATATGATGATCGTCATGGTGCGGCCCATGATTTGCACTTGTTGGATATTCTACACATGCAACAGGTTGGCAGGAAAATGGCTGTATCATAACTTCTGATAGAGTAGGTGTATCAGATCATTTCTCATCTGAGTTTTGGACATGAAAGGAATGTAAGTGCAGCTTGAGGCATCTCTTCCTCGTTACGAATATTTCAGTGTAAGTACAATTTATTCATTTCCTTTCTATTGAACTAATTATTGCAATTCTATTCAATAGTGTGTCCAAACGCAGCCTTAGTAGAAGTTTAATTTGTTTCCCGTTTGTGTTTTATTGTTGGGGATTACATACCTTATAATCTGATTTTTTTTTCCCCTTTTCTTTAATGCCCTAAGCTTGTATGGAAAGGGGTTCCTACTTATACTTTCATATCTGAATTATTTCTTTTAGGGAAGAAGATTGGTACCCTCCTAAACCTATGCACTTGTCTCTACTCAAGCACCCACACATGCACAGATGTGGCAACAGGGCACACTTGTGCTAATACTAGTTGTCCATCAAACCGGCCCACTGTATTCGTCTGGTCCAAAATCAGCTGGCACTGTCATCAGGTTGACCACATGTGTACATTGAATTTTGACTGTCAGGCATTGCTTTAGCGATCCATTTTTTCATGTCTGTCCTGCCTGATAAGTGGATTGGCCTGATTTTTGGGCCAGGCCACACACACGGTGAGGCCCATCTGATCAAACGGTTTGGATCTTGCACGTGTGCCATGTTGGGAGATATGCTTGGGTGTAGCTGTGCGAGCAGAGATGTGCATGTAAGCTCAGCAGGGCTCTGTAGAATTAATAGCTTCTCATTTATTTAATTTCAAAATCATTTTAATTGGAGAACTAACATTTATTTTCTTTTTTCACCGAAACAATGCTGATTTTGTCAAACAGCCGTCTTTTGCTTCATTTGAATGTCTGAAACGTAAAAGAAAAAAAAGAAAAAAGGACACCATGCTTCATTTGATGTTAACATACGCTGCTGTTTTGATCTCAGCTATCTTGTCTCGTCCATGTTTGAGGAGGCCTCATCCTTGGCCTCTTCTATTCTGAAGCGCCTTCATAAAACTGGTTCATCCAAATCAATAGACGATGCTCAGTTGGAGGACATGATGGAATCAGCTGGTATGGTGTTAGTCCAGTCCTTGAAAGAATTAGGAAGGTACATTGTTTCTTAAGAGCTGCTATTTGCACCCACCCTTTCTACTTTTGTTGATCAAAACTTAAACTTTCCATAGCAGTCCAGGTCTGGTCCGTTACAGACCTACATACGGCCCATTAGAACTTGTTGTCAAGCATGCCCAACTTTCATGCATTGATTGACCAAATTGGTATTTCAACACATGATATGGACTTGTCACACTATGCCCATTAATCAAATCCGACATCTTCCAATATTCAAATGCTGACATGTATTTGGTTGGTAATGCACAAGTTAATGATAAATTACCAAACAACACTGTCGCAGCTGCAACTCCAGCAACAAGCTTTGATTCTTTAGAACTGTAGCACAAATCAGTGTTATAAAGCCCGGACCGGATCAGATTGAACAAATCACCCATCAAAATGGGTCAAGTAACTAGCAGTCTGCTTTGGCAAGGAAATTGTTCCAACTGTCCAAGTCAACTGGTCCACCAGTCTGGGTCAGGTGCTTTGTCCAACCTGGTTCAACCTTTGTAGTCAACTCACAAATGTTTATTATCAGTGCCATGATTCAGAGTGATTGGACCAAATTGTGCACAAAGATGGGTTGGGGTCTGGTTCAGGTTTTCGAGCACTGGTATGAATCATGTCTGTTTATGGGAAATCATGACCACCAATTGTTATTTATCACCATGTATCATCTCACTTATAATAGCATGTAAAACATCCATTACTAATTCCCTATGTTTTCTCCGCTTGGATGCCCTTAGGTTGGTTGCTATAAGTATGGTCTTTAGAGTGAGCTAGATTATTTATTTATTTATTTTTGTGGATATGCATCTTCTTATGGGTGTTATGAGTTGGTATAAGTGTCTTTTGCTCTTTGAATTTCATGAATTAGCAGGACATCAGAAATGATGGATGAGCTTAAAGCTTCGTTTGGTTTGGTCACAGCTATACCTGTTCAAGTTCTTCTTACTGGGTAATCTAAGTCTTCTATTGTAGATCATACAATACTTCCATTTCGTGAAATATATCGTGTTAAGATTGCCAAGAAAAAGGGGTCCCATGGTTCGTTGATCTAAACCATTGAAGATCCCCAGTAATGGTGGATGCATCAAAATCTTCCAGATTGGTATCTCCTTCCGAGTTTTTCTTCCATTGCAGGCTGCTGCTGTATCTTCCTTATATCTTCCTTAACCACTTTTTTGTGGCTCAAAGATTGAAGGGCCAGGATCTTTCAATCTGGGAGATTTGTGTCACATATCCTATCCACTGTGATCCTTTAGATATTTGCTTTGGATCATCGAACCATAAGCCCTGCTCGTATGAACAGTGCATCGTGATACTATTCACATCCTGATGCACGAGGAGACTATAGTTCCCTGTGGCAGCAACACCTCAAGGAGGGTGTGTTAATCCTATGGGATGTTTTGGCAGGGCCTGCTTTAAGATATCAGAAGGATGTTCGTCTGGTCTACGGGAAATATTTGAGGAGTTCCTTGGGAAGTGGAAGTATGTGGATGGGCAGCCCTATGTTCTTGAAAATCTAGGACCGCATACTTCTGCTTCCGAAGGATGCATTGGGTGTTCTGCCTTGGGAATAGAGAAGTACCTTGAGGTTGTGGAAGTTTATGCTGTTACACTTCTTGGGACGGTTTTGGGGGATGCTGACCTTGCTATTTCTTGGGTGGAGAGAGCTGAATTGCCAGAAGAAAAACGGCAGGTAATACATACATACGTACATATGCATGCACACACACACACACACGTGGGGTCTTATACAATGCTTGGGCTGAGAGTTTGTATAGTACCCTCAGTTTTCATACCAAAAAATTGGGGCCCCTGATTCAGTGATCCCAAATGTTGGTATTGTGGGCCCCATTGTTGATGGCTTATGCACTAAAAATCTCCCAGATGAGAAAATCCTAACTGTCAATTAATGGCCAGCAAATAGAAAATATAGCAATGGTCCACATTCAACCAAAAAAGGGCCAAATTTTCAATGGCTAGGATCTTCCAATCTCAGGAAGTTTTGGCCTATGGGCTGTCTACAGTAACACCATCTTCCAATCTTAGGAAGTTTTGGCCTATGGGTGGTATATGGTAATGCCCTCGATGGTTTGGATCATGAAGCCATGTGCACCACTTGTACAAACTGAAAACCCAAGCGCGTTGTACAAACTTTTGGCTTGAGCATTTTATAATACCACATGACTATACCCCTATGATGGCGTGTAGAAGATGAATTGTCTTTTCCTTGTAACTAAACTCGCTTTATGGTTCGTTGGTTCCTTACACTTCATACAATATCTGGAATCAAATAGGGTTATCTACTTATGCTATAAATTTGATGTTTCTATCAGCAATCCTTCCTTTTACTATCCCATTTTCTTGGAGTGGGTAAAGGGTATGATACTGGTCATTACAAAACAACTGTTTCTCATTATGCATGAGCTCCTGCCTACATGCACACATGCATGAATACATATAGTAACATACTATTTGCATGCATACGCTGCTCATGTTTTTGGTCTTTGCTAATATAACCTTGTATTGGCTGTTGATGAATTTCTAACCTCTTCAGATCATTCACAATATCATGGTTGGTTTTTGTTTTCCCTGGATTCTGTAGGAAATATTGAGGAGATTGTGTTCACTTTGTTCTCTTAAGCACTCAAAATTATCACCTAGTCCTGGGCCACCTCAATCATCAGAGAGGAGCAGAAGCCATACTGTTTCTGGCACAGATTTTACTACATCCAGAGATGAAGGATTTTCAAGATCTGCTGACACTCAACACCAACCTAATGGACGCGACACAAAATCAGCCATTTTAAAATCAAAATATCCATCCCTCGAACGTTTTTCTGAGAAGATACGGCCATGCTTCTGGTGGTTCCGTACAGTCACTTTGAAGTTTGGCAATGCTCGACTGGTACTTTCTCATGGAAGGATCCTGCTATGGGGCTCCTTGATTCTTTTCATTTACTACATTCTCCGGAGGAAAGGCGCTACATTAAAGCAGTGAGATATTCTCTTCATGATAGCTCTTTATTGGTTTCCTTTGCAATGTTAAACCATGAATATGATTAAAAGGGAAAGCTAGGAACCATATCTGCGATTGAAGTCCATGATATTCTATTTTTAACATTTTCTTACAAGCTCTCACTTGTTCACACCCTTTGGCATGTGAGATGGCTACTTGCCTTTGCTGCCAAAACACGCATGAATTTGAGAGCCATCACCACACTAGCATCATCATAGCCTTGCAATCATATTTCACCAATCATTCCTATGTTAAGGCCATGTCCTTGGTAAGTGAACAAACCTTTATATCCGTCCTCTCTACCTCGGTCCAAGCCCTTTTAGGTCTCTCCCTCACCCTCTTTTTAGCCCTTCAAACCTGATCAAAGTTCCCCTCCTTACCGAGGTCATCCATTAACCAATGGTTAAACCATCTCAATCGGCTCTTGATCATTTTGTTTCCTATTGGGCTACTTTTATGCTGCGTATCATGTTGGATAAAGGCTCATTTTTTATATGGATTTTTTAGTTGTATGACATGCCTGTTCATGGTTTCGTAGACTGCTCTCTGCCTGCTCTGTCGATTTTGTTTCTATTAATAAAAAAATTGCTTTGCACTCTATAAAAGAGGTACATATGTATATACACACACGTATACATTTTATTAGTAGGTGGGATGTGTGTGGGTGTGGGTGTGTGAGGTACATATGTATACCCGCACATATATACATTCGATTAGTGCACACGTGCGTGAGGTACATATGTATACACACACACATTTGATCAGAAGGGGCATGCGCACTTCTGTGCGTGCACGTGTGTGTGAGGGAGCCTCCCATGAGGTCGAGCTTTGTGGGCCTCACTGTTATCAATTAGGTGCACCCTTCCATGGTGGGCTATGGGCCTAAAAATCAGGCCAATCCATGACTTATGTGGGCCACACCATAGACAACAGTCAAAAGTGGATGCCTACCCATTGAAACTTTCATGATTGTTTATAGGGCCCACTGAGATGTGGTTCAGACATCTAACCCATCTCTTTTGTTCGTCTCACTTGGGTGAGGGGTCACACCAAATTTCAGGTCATTCCAAAACTCAGGTGGGCCCCACCAAGTGCTTTTTGATGTTTTAGACATGATTTTATGTGGTTTCAGATTGTGTGGCCCACCTGAGTTTTGGATATGGCTGATTTTTGGGACATCCCATAACCTAGAGGGGGCTCACCAAATGCAGAGTGTGGATGTCCAACACACATCACGGTGGGGCCTGCAGAGCTTGACCTCATGGGAAGTTCCCTTTCTGATGAGCAGATCAACCTGATCTTTGGGCCACAACACATACATGGTGGGTGGGGTGCTCCCAATGTGCTTCATGGCTATGCCAAACACATGCTACATTGGCGAGTGCTCTCACGAGTAGCCTTCAAATTTTGTCCAAATAAGAATTAGAAATTAGTCTGTCCACAGTTCTCTCCAATTTGCAGCACAGATATATCCAAACTAGACTGAACTTTTCTGTTCTTCTTTTCAGGATTGCTTCCAAACAAGCTGCATCTGTGAAGAAAGCTCTCATCGACACCTGGCAGCTTGCATTTTCGTCCAAGTTAACCCTCTAGCAGCCATTCAACCACTCCCGAGCAGGACTCATTGAAGCAGGTGATGCAATGCCATGTCTTGTTTCTTCACATATAAGCCACAAACAGTTCCATAAGCATAGCCATACTCCCTGCATTTTTGTCTAGCATCTTGAAGAAAAGAAAATAGCAAATCCTTGTAATAAAAATTACTCACTTCCCTCAAACTGCTGTAAATAACTTCAGGTCTTTCAAGAATTGAGTACCTCCAATGTTTCAAAATAACCAAAACAATCCACATTTCTAATAACTCCAGCCAAATAGGCACAAAGTAACTATTATTCGCGAGGAATTCAACAATTTATGGAAACTTCTAAAATTTTCCTTTTGATGGAGTGCAGCTTATGTTAATTGTCATTTTATTGCGCTTTCTCCAACCATACACTTTTCTGATTTACAAAAGCTAAAAACAGTGCTTGCTAAGCCCACGTGTATACATGTCAGCTAATGCACATATGCCAGCATGGCAGACAGGTGCAATATCTATGTCATCCATTGGAATGGAATTACTATACATATTTCCTACACCAAGAGTCAAATTGTTCCACTAGTCATGTGACCCACAATTAACTAAACCAATGTATGGTTATGAAAAAATGAGCCAAACTTTTCTAACCCCTCAACTAATTTCTAATATCATGGTACACCTAATGAATGGACCACCTTTAACTTTGGGAAGTAACATCTACATGGGGAGGTCCGCCTGATGGATGGCTTGGATATTTCACTTGTTTGCCATGTTGCCATATGTGGTGGCATGTACATTAGCTGAATTTCTATGCGTATGTGGCTTGGCAAAGCTCCTACAAACATCTATACCATATATAACATGAGAAGCAAGAGGCAAAATAAAAAAAATAAAAAATAAATAAAAATTTCATGCTGTCAATTTTTAAGATTGCTAAAACTATGTATCATTCAAAGACATAAGAAGGGTTTTGAAGTAAAAATTAAGGGCATTTGGGTAATTAAGAGGTGAATTTGTGTGCTTTATTTTTAGAAAGCCACTTTTAATAGCATGATGGTTGAAGAGACGTTGAAATATCATACATTTGGAATATAAGAAACTCAAACTAGAGTATCCAAACTGTCAGGGCCACTTTAGATGGATCATAAGCCAAAAACTACACAGACGTGATAGTCTATTCAATTCATTTATGAACATTTTAGTGGACGGATGAGATGAAAGTGTTCAACAGTTGAGATGGAACTAACAGATTGGTGAAAGCCTCGGACAATCCAAGTGCTTAATCAGCCATTGCTAAGATGGAAGCATTGATGCTACTTAAAGACTGGTTAAGCCAATTCATGACAATTGGTCTACCATTCCATTGACGGCTCTAAAAAGGCGAGGGCAAGGCCCAAGAGGATGTGGGTGGAGGTAGTAGGGAAAGACTCAAGGACCTCTGGTTTAACTGAGGATATGGTCTATATGATAGAGTGGAACTGGAATATATGGAGATTCTCGAGAGTTGAGGTGTATAGGCTGACCCAGGGATGACCCAGCTGTACTGTTGTTTATGGATGAAACTAGCTTGTATCTGGCGATACAAATCGGTCTAGGATGATACTTTAATCCTTGATTTAGCTACATATGGTCGAAAAAGTATGTTAGAATTGACTCTTTAATGGAAATCGAAAGAAGTACAATGAGAGCTTTAAAACAAGAAGATGGTAGTGGAACTATAGCTTAGTTCTATTAAATCTCCTTCGTTCGCTCTTTCTGTTGCTTTGGGATGATGATAATCTTGTGATAGGTTTTTCTTTTTAGATTGTCTAGAGAAATGTTTGTTTGGCAACTTTCACATACAATGGTTTCCTTCCCAGAAGTGTCACTTGTAGTGTCCTGAAACCATGGCATATATCTAATCCTTGCAAAAGGTGGACCCCACTGTAAAGATTACCTGGGGTGGAAACTAGGTGGTTTGGTCATTAGGCGGGCTGCACCATCAACATCTATGGACATCCAATGGTTTTACTCAATAAATTAGTGTGTGCCCATCTAGTGAGCAGATTTGTCCCATTTTTTCCCAAGCGATCTTTACGATGCGAAGCGCATTTTGCATGGGTTGGATCATAGTTTGAAAACCCAAAAACTTGATTTTACTTGATGCTCAGCTGCACTGGGCCGACTCAAAGACTCAACACGACTCTATATTTAATAATTAGAATTTTAAAAAATAAAATACTAGATACGCTAATAGATGTAAAAAATAATTCAAACTAACATAAAATAGCATTATTATCATGAAATCGTTGGCCGGCTCTCTGGTTGAGAGCGTCTTTTCATGTGGGTGATATGTTGTGTGATTCCTGCCACTTTCATTTACTTATTATTATTAATAATGATACGACTCACTGAGTGAGAGTCATGCTGACTGAATGGTCAAGTCGACTTGACAAGATTTCCCAAGTTGGGATTGATGAGTCAGAACCAGAACCGAGTTTCCAAGAGAATTGGTTCAAAATCTTGCCAAATCGAGCTGACTCGGTTGAGTCAGCGAGTTTTGGAATTATGGGTTGGATGGTCTACACTGCTGGCCTGATGAGTCAATCCTAAACTTCCAATGAGCCACCTACAGCTGGTGGAAATGCCATATTGGTCCACCCTCAATGGAAAATGGTTCAATCTTGGATGGTGCTGATCTTCCAACCAGGAAGATTTTTGGGTAGGGTCCTCTATTTTGAGGCCCCCCAAACCAATAGTCCAAATCACCAACAAATGGGCCCGACAAGTACAAACTGAGGGCCTCAGATAGCTCTGCATTCAGTTCGGATGCACCCATTCCATACCAGTGTGGATAATGGCTCGGTGATCCAGGCTGTTTATCTGATGGGCTGCATAATGGATTGGGCACGGTCCATGATTTGCCTAGAGTAGAAGATGCTACTGATCCAGTCATTAGCCTCTTTCTAAATTGCTAATATATTATTTTTTCTCAGCCATCTACTTTAAGTTCACTGATACAATGGTTACAGCCCGTTCGGGGGCTTGTATTTGGAATGCGTTGGAATTCCAATCACAGATGAAGGTGATTGAGAATCCTTAGTTGGGTTTGGCAACCCTTGGTGTTTTGTTTTGCAGCTTGTATTGGGAATGTGATCGAGAATCCTTAGTTGGGTTGGGCAATCCTTGGTGTTTTGTTTTGCAGCTTGTATTGGGAATGTACTGGAATACAAAATAGGAACACATTAAAATTCTGTAGTATATTTATAAGAATTTAAATTTGATTATTAAATTAATTTTAATATTTTAATTTATTGTGAATGCATGACATTTGATAGAATGATTGTAATAAGCTATTAAAATATATACTTTGGTAAAAAAATCACAAAATTCTTGAAAACTTACAAGTTGAAGATGATTTCGAATTGTATACCAATACCATTAAGACAATAGCATTACAATTTAAAGAGATTTACCGGATAGATTTTTGCTAATCTATTGGCTGTACAATTGCATATTTTTTTATAAGAGGAGATGTTGTGAGCTGGGCTGTACAATTGCATATTTTCATAAATGGAGGTGCTATGAAATGGATAGTTCTTCTTTAGAAGATGGTCTAATACCTTCCCTTAAATTGATTGGGCGATCATCGATCATTAGTTTGGAAGTGTGATGAACGGCAGTTTGATCTTAAGATGATACATAAGAAATATCCATATCGAGGAAGTAATCCTACCCAAAAAACATCTCCTCTAATGGAAGTGCTATGAGATGGATGGTTCTTTAGAAGATGGTCTAATAATTCTGACCCTTGTGTAGGCCACAAGCATAGGATCAACAGTTAAAAAATAACGGTTGATTTACATAGCCAGTGTTTGGACTGCTCATGACTCTCCTAATTTTAAAATGAGCTAAAAAGTCATTTGATTGGAAATGCAACTAAAGTGGGATTTCAAAACACAACAAAAATATATATTTCAAATACCTCCAAATGACTTTTGGATTCTAAATGCACTCAAATATACTCAAATCAACACTGCCAAATGACCCTTAGGATATTCCCATCTTGGAGATTCTGTGGCCTCCTCCATCTTACAGTGGACCCAATGTGGACTGTTTGGATGACTAAACTCATGCATCTTTGACACACCAGAGAGATGATCCAGTACACTCAGACTGACCAGAACACCATGAAGCCATTGCTCTACAGTTGATGTACAAATCTATAGTGTCCATCTAGCAACTCGATGATCCAGGCTGTTCATCAGGGGAGCAGATTCGGTCAGGTTGGGGTAACACGGATTTTGCTAAAGCCGTGGCTGTGGGGCCACCTTAATGTATGTTTTGTATGTCCATGCCATCCATGCCATCCATCCACTTAACCCACTCATTTTAGGGCATGAGCCAAAAGTTAAGCAGATCCGAATCTCAAGTGGACCACACTATAAGAAACAGTGGTGATTGACCATTAAAAGCTTCTTCTGGGCTAGAAAAGTTTTGTATCTAGCTGATATTTGTGTCTTCCTTTCATCCAGGTTTGTGTGACCTTATCAACAGGTTGGATGACAAATAAATATTGCAGGGGGCCCTAGGAAGTTTTTATCGGTGGGTGTTCAATCACCACTGTTTGCAGGTGCTACCAGAGATAGATAACACCCGAGTGGGGTTTTTTTTTTTCCTGACCATGGTGCCCACCTTGACATATATGTTGCATATCTACATCGTCCATAAAAATTTTTCCATTATTTTAGGGCATGATCCTAAAAATGAAGTAGATTAGGAAATAGTGGTGATTGAACACCCACCATTAAAAACTTTCTAAGGCCCACTGTAATAATTATTTGCCATCCAACCTATTGATAAGGTCACAAATACATGGATAAATGTAAAACAAAAATATCAGCTGATCTAAAGCTTTTATAGTTCACAGGAAGCTTTTAATGGTCAATCACTATTTCCTGTGGTCCAGTTGAGATTTGAATCTGCTCCATTTTTGTGACCATGCCTTAAAATGAGATGGAAGAATTTCAATCTAAAAGAACTATGGTTTCAATCTCAGGTGGACCACACCATACGAAAAAAGTGTGAATTGAATGTCTACCATTGAAAAATTCTTGGGGACCACAAAGGTTTTGGATCAAACTGACATTTGTGTTTTCCTTTCATCCATGTCGGTGTGATCTTATGAATAGGTTGGATGACAAATAAACATCATTGTGGGCCCTGAGAAGGTTTCAACCATGGAAATTATTATTCCAACTATTTCCTGTGGGCTCAATCCTTAACCTGAGCTGGAAAAATGGATGGACGGTGTGGATAAGCCATAAACATTCACGGTGGGCCCAACCAAGTTTACTTGGTAAGATAAAAGTGTATTGAACTACGCCCTTGATTTTTACATGATCCACCTTATGATTATATGAAATCTATTTCAATCATAAGATGCCATATCAAAATTTATGTATGGTATTCAAAATTCATGCCCATACGTGACTCAGGTGGGCCATGACAAGAGAAAAAAAAAAGGAAATTGAAATTGCCCTGTACATGGATGGGGCTGATATTTAGGCCCTGCTTCAAAAATGAGGTTACACACTTTCGAGCTCTAATATAAGCTCGTTAGATCTGTATTATGAAATTGATGAATCTTCTATGCATTAATAATGGAGATTCAATATCATAACTCAAAAGTGTACCTAATTGAGAAGACATTTTCAATGCCTTGTCACTGACGGAATGTCTTGATCTTTCGCACCTCACACCCTTTAGGAGAATATCTCAATGAGACTAGGGTTTTCTCGCTTGTATTGGTGAGGGACCGAAACATCTATATATAGACTAGAGGGCTAAAAGCTTACCCATCATACTTCTTACCTCTAGAGTCTTCACGTCGTAGTTTTCCATATCCGACTTAATAATCGAGTATAGGAACCCCGGTTCAAGTGTTCCGCCCCAAACCTATTTACAATGATCATAATTGAAGTATGATCTACTGAATCACTCAATCTAAATAATCAAATGGTCGGATCTGAATTTATGATCACGTGTGGCCGACTTGATAGGAGTCTTACAAAGCCCTTATCTCTCTCTTCTTTCAAGCTCTTCCAATCATCGAATCATTGACTCTGCCAAACAGCTGGAATTTTATTTTATTTTTATTTTTTTTATACCAGGGATCCACCTCGATGTGATACCGATCTTGCCTTATGATTCGAAAATCAGACAAATCACCGAGCGTAGATTGCGTCCTACCTCCTGCCTGGACGGTAATCCATCCGGGCAGGGCTCTGTGCAGTCCACCGTGTTGTAAGTGTTTATTCACGCCGTTAAACGCTTTTTTCCGATAATTTTAATATATAAACCAAAAAATGAGTCAGGTCCAAGGCTTAAGTGGACCACAAAGGATTGAAAACTTCTCGAGAGTTGGATAAGTTTTGGATCAAGCTGATTTTATGTTTTCACTTCACACGTCTACATGACCTTCAGAAGGTCCACTATTAAAAACTTATCGAGAGTTGGATAAGTTTTGGATCAAGCTGATATTTATGTTTTCACTTCATCACGTCTACATGACCTTCTGAATAGTTTGTATGGTAAAAAAAACATCACGTTGGCCCTTAGAAAGGTTTCAACGGTGGGTGTCATTATCAGTGCAGCTTCCTTTGGTGTGGTCCACTTAAACCTTGGACCTGCCTCATTTTTTGGTTCATATATTAAAATTATAGAAAAAAAAGTGTTTAACGGCTTGGATAAAGCACTTACAACACGGTGGGCCCCACAGAGCCAATCCGTCCGGGCGGCGGTAGGACGCAATCCGCGTCCCAAATCACCGGCCTCTAATAACAAACCACACGCACACGGATTGCGTCCTGCCCCCGGGCAGGGCTCTGTGGGACCTACCGTGATGTAAGTGTTGCCGTTTATCGTTTTTCTCATATCATTTTAAGGTATGACCCAGAAAGTGAGGCAGGTTCAAGGCTTAAGTGGACCACAAAGTGGGGATTGAAGTTCCACCGTTAAAAACATCTTGGGAGCTGGAGAAGTTTAAGATCAACCCAATATTTGTTTTTTCACTTCATCTAAGTCTACATGACCTTATGAATATGTTGGATGGTAAAAGAATATCACGGTGGCCCTTAGAAAGGTTTCAACGGTGGGTGTCATTATCACTGCAGCTTCCTTTGGTGTGATCCACTGGAACTGTGGACCAGCTTCAGTTTTAGTACTACACCTTAAAATGATCTGATAAAATCGATTAACGGCGTGGATAAAACACTTACATCA
The DNA here is from genome assembly GCA_021015155.1 of Magnolia officinalis. Lineage (NCBI taxonomy): Eukaryota > Viridiplantae > Streptophyta > Magnoliopsida > Magnoliales > Magnoliaceae > Magnolia > Magnolia officinalis. Next base: position 1,970 of record JAJHSJ010002175.1, on the reverse strand, counting down.
CGTTGGGCCCCACAGAGCCCTCCCGGACGGAGGGTAGGACGCAAACCGCGTCCCAAGCGACACAGCCGCGTCGAACAATGTGGGCCGGGCTTAGAAAGAGCTTGGCCCGGCCTAAGTCGGCTTGTCGACACCATTTAGAAATAGGGGTATTTACGTCATTTTAACTATCGGTTGCATCTGAAAACATCCGGAAGAAAACCTCGGGCCCTTCCGCTCCGAACCGAAGCAGCTCTTTTCCTTGCGCCGCGGGATTTACTGACACTGTTTCATAAAACCGGCGACGCCGTCAGATTCCAGCGTACTCAAAATGACGAGATGCTGATGAACGGAAGGAAGAGAAGAAAGATATACACGGGCGAGAGAGAACGGATTCGGAGCTCAGCGATGGAAAATCAGGCCCAAAAGAAGGTTTATTTACATTACAACCCACACTGACTCGTGCAAATTCTCTAGGTGGACTGCTAGGTAATTTTCCCTCTTTTTTTTTCGTTATTTTGATTTATTTTATGGTGCGTTTGGTTGCACCAATATCATGAAATTTAAATTTCATGATATTGGTGCGACCAAACGTACCCTGACTTGAGTTGCCTGCGCCCCCGCCCGCAGGAAGTTCCTGCTGTCGGAAGCTACATGGGGCCCACCGAGATGTCCGTGAGAAATCCACCCAGTCCATCAGTTTCTCCAGCTTATGTTAGGACATGATTCAAAAAAGGGTAAGATCCAAGACTTAAGTGGACCACACTAACGGAAACAGTGAGGATGGAAATGCCCACCACTGAAACCATCCCGGGTCCACCATGATGTTTATATGCCATCCAAACCCAATCATAAGGTCATTCTAACTGGGACGAACTCAAAACACAAATATCACTAGCCTGATCCAAAAATTCGGTGTCCCCATAAGGGTTTTGACGGTGGGTGTTTCATCCTCGCTATTTTCTGCAGTGTGATCCACTTGAGTTTTGGACCTGGCTCATTTTTGGGATCATGTCCTAACATGAGCTGGAGAAACTGATGGACGGGGTGGATTTCTTACAGACATCTCGATGGGCCCCACATAGCTCCAACCTCAGGAACTTAGGCAACTCATATCTTTGTATAATTGGCAATCTGGTTTTGGGGGCTGGGCCAGTTACTTGACCGGACCTCCAATCATCTGTGCCGCACTTGAACTGGAAACGTGGCACAAAGCTCATGATCCTAGCCGTTCATCTGGCGGGTCTAGCTGTGAATTGACTGTCATCCTCAAATTGTCATATGATCCCATGTATTTGGTTGCTGGACCTTTCCTGTTCAGTTCTAACCTTTTCAAGCATTTTCCTCCTCAGTCCATCTGTAGATTGCCAATTGGATGGTTGAGATCTTCCAATCGCTGACAAGTTTTTAAGACTTGGATGAGTTGACTAGAACTTGGTCCATGTTCCGAGACATTCACCTGGTGGGTGTGGCTATGGATTGACCATCATCTTCAAATTGTCAAATGATCCAATGCATTTGGTTGCTGGAACTTCTTGTTTAGTTCTAACCATTTTAAGTATTTTTTTTTCCTCTGTCCATCTGTAGTTTTCCAGTTGGATGGTTGAGATCTTCCTATCATTGACAAGGTTTTAAGACTTGGACAAGTTGTCTGAGTCGACTTGGACTTGGTTGGACCCATCTGGTTCCGCACTGCAAGTCATAATTGAAAATAGGGGGAGACTAGGCCCAACTTGGTCTAGTCGCCACTCAACTTAGGACCGAATGAGTTGGTCTGAGTTGCCAAATCTTAGAACCATAACTTGGTGAGAATTGAACACGCGCAATGGACAGTCTGGATCATGGACCATTCTCTTTATTTTGATCTTTGTATTGGTTTTGGCAGGGAAAGTTATGAGTTTATGTATGGAAGGCCTTGGCAAAGAGTTTCAGATTTCTATTCCAATCTAGTCAATGAGCGTTTGTCGCTATTTGATGTGCTTGGTGTCGATGTA
>JAJHSJ010002535.1:0-47375 GCA_021015155.1 Magnolia officinalis | reverse complement strand
TTCCTGGAGGCATTCGAGGCAAGAAAATTGCAGATGTTTTTGTAATTTATTTCCGTAAATTATTATTATTTTTTTATTTTTTAAATTCTGTTCTCTTTCCTTTGATTGATGATAGTGTTTGAAGCTTTCTTCCAAGATTCTTCTTCTTCTTCTCTGTTGTAATTAGTATTTATAAGAAGAGTAGTAGGTCTGCAAAATTTTTGTAGAGAAATGGTCCGAAACTATGTGCTAATGCCTTCTTTTCTACATACTTTTGTATCTCAGGTTTTCTCGCCATATCTCATTGCAAGCCTGATATGCCAAATTTCATCACTCAGCTTTCTCAGGTGAATCTTTTCCTCTTGTGTTGTCTATATAACATGTATCACAGGCGTCACTAGAATCATGAAAAAACAATTCTGCAATTGCACCTATCAGGCTTTTGGACATGTTTGGTTGTGCCTTTGCCCGTTTTCTTTCCTGGAAGCTATCTTTATTAACTGATAAATATGAAGAGGTTGCAATGGTAAATCTTTTATACCAACTCTCTTACCTGATATTCTCTCAATTTCCATTTTTTTTATGCTCATTTCTTACACATTAATGCCAATGTTTTACTCAAACTCTCTAAGTGCATCATAAGAATACAATTCCATGAATGTAAAGTGGACCAAGCACAGGCTAAGGTTTTACCCATTTTCTATTTAAGGTAGAGTGGAAAACATAACATGCCTTTATGCAGGCTGTCATTTCCCACTTTTGATGCTACAAATCAAAACTGAGGTAAGAACACGAAGGTCTTTCCTTATCTCACTTGTGAGTTGGACACAGCCACCTATCATGAGATATTGATGGGTTAATTGACATTGAAGTAATTATTCCAATGCAATTAGTAGCAGTCCCTTGTGTTTTGCATGAGTTGGACACAGCACACCTATATATATTGATTTTTATTTATGTTTTATTTTATTTCTAGCTTTCTTTTTTAAGAAAAATCTTGATTTGGAATTTCTTTTTCTTTAGAATAAAATTCTAAGTTTGTAGTAAATTTCAGAAGCAGAACTGATGCATGCCCAAATCAGGTATGTAGTAAAATTTGGTTAGTTGTTCAAGGTTTGAGTAAGAGTAATAACTTCATGCCATTGTATATGTATCTTGTCATGTATCAGCTAGGGTGGTAACTGACCGAACATCAGGATATTTGAAGGGCTTTGGGTTTCACATGGCCTATGATTGAAGAGATGGAGCAGGGCATAAAGGGAATGGATGGTCAGGTAATTGCTCATTGCCTAGGGGGCTGCAATTCCTCATTACTTTCAGGTGGTTGCACTGGTTTGTACCAATCAACAGTCAATGTCTTTAAACGTGCTTTGGTTGGCAGCTAATCACTGATAGAGTCGGCGACCCCCCTTCTATTTTGGTATTTATCAATGGTAAGACATTGTTTTCTAGGTGGTAACCCATAATATGATAAAAATGGGATGATTTTTACACTAGGTGATCCCATCATAGTGGCCAACGTATTGAAAGTTTTGGATGTACGTTATTCACTCAATAGGTTGGAAGTTATATGTTGGATGTTACATCTATGGGATAAGGGTTCCCGGATGGAACACAGAAGAAGAAAGGAAAACAAGTTTTGAAGATAGCATATTCTATCTTTCTTCAACATCTTTGGTAGGGTTGAGGTCTCAGTCAAGTCAGCGAGCTGACCCTCAGTTGACCCGATGGATTTTGAGCTGAGTCATCAGGTTCAGGAATGCAAGCCTCAGTTTGGTGTAGGTTTATGCTGCCCTACACGACTGTTTTCAGAGATTGAGTTCATCAGAATTTTTTTTCTGGTAGTGAGTGTATTTCATTTTTAGGCTGGTTAATTGTCATGTAGACCATACATTTTCTGTAAATAAATGAAATTGCTGAAATTGCTGCTGAGCCTGAGGATGTGGATGAGGCTGGGGCTTGTAGCCTGGCTACACACGTGATTCAGATATGCTTTCTTTCCTTTATATTATGATTTAGATGTGTATAGATATTCTATGAGTTTTTGCAATCCACGCATTTGAATCATCATATATGCTTATGATTTTAATGCACCAAAAACCACCCATGCAATCTCAGCCCTGCAAATGCGTCAGCATATCAAGCTCATGGACTTGACATGGATATGTTTGATGTCGCCTAGGTGCGGAACTAGTTGTCCATTCCAATGTTACCAAGATCACCAACCTACCTCATTCTTTTGACAAAAAAGAAAATGAAAAAGAAAAAAAGGTGGCACTCCAGCAGTCATAGATATTATTGTCCTCAGCCCCTAGAGTCTGCATTTGGATGTTCTGATTTCTTTGTGTATGCAGTTTTTTTTCCATTGAATTCAATATCCGTGAGTTTCTCAAATGTAGGATGTTTTGCTAGCGGTGATTCTTTTGTTCTGATTCCTTTTACTTTATACCAATGTTTTATTCCAAAGTTTAATTTATTCTCATTATGGCGTTTTCTCATAGGATGCAAGCTCTGGTTGAGGACTACATTTTCAGTGGAGGCAGTTTCTCTATGTCGGTATTTCAATATACTAATGAGGAAAAAAGCTCTCAAGGTTAGTTCATTTTCACTAAAACACATCAATATAACTAGATAATCCGCCGTATGTACATTGATCAGTTGGTAGTTTTTGGCTTTATCTCATTTTTCTACAGTGGAGCCTGAATTCATAGATAAATCAGCTGGTATGTACATTGCTCACTTGTGCGATACTACCCAAACTACACTTCTATTTTACTGTGATTTATTGGTTTGATCTAGAACTGCAGATATTTCCATGGGATGTGTCTCGCATTTGAGCATCAATGTAGGCAAAAGCAATCCCAACAAAAACAAGACTGATTCAATTCCATCTTCAATAGACAACAAGGTGCATTCTTGCACACACTTCTTATTGTAATTGGTGCATTCTTGTACATGTTTATTTTTAAATTTCGATGCATTCAATTGTGAAAGGATTATGACTTTGAAAATGAAAGAGAGAGGCTCATTATGGAGAAGGACGCAGTCATTCAAGAGCAGCTTCCCTGGAAAATCAATTGGTTTCTTTACAGACATAGATAAACAGCTCACTGCAAAAGTAGATAACCTTACAAGCAAGGTGCTTAAACTTACAATCTAACCCTTTTTGCTGAACACAAAATGCAGCGATGTTACAGAGAGGACCAACAGGGTGCCTAGTTTGGATGAATTGATACCTTGGTTGAAGAGGCAACCAGAGTTAGCGAATCTGATGATAAAGAATTTAAAGATATATGAGAGGACCTCTAGCTTTTGTACTCAATACAATAAGTATTGTATTAATGGTTTTCTCTTTGTCGCTAAGGACTATTAGGAGAATAAAACGAACCAAAACAGTGGGGTTATGACAGAGGGTATGACCACCTTTCGATCTAGTGCTAAGGATATGAATACAGTGGATGAAAATCAACCTTACTACGGAGTCCTTCGTAGAATTATCCAATTGGAGTACAGAACAGGGTACAAGCCCATCTTATTTAAGTGTGATTGGATTAAGGTGACGCATCAAGGTGAGTTGTATGCAGGCTCATGTGTTTTTAGTTTACTGGCTTCTTCTATTATCATTTGAGGACCTCAAAGGCCCAACTAACTTGAGATTTTTATATGCAGGCTCATGTATTTTTAGCCCCACAGATCAATGTTGCCACTACAAGGTTCATATTGAAACGGTAAAGTTTTTAACTATTTATTTTATCTTTGAAATTGTTATTTTTTCATTCATATAATTTTTTTGCTCTTTCAATGTAGCTAGGTACAACATTGATACAGTTATCTTGCTCTGGCACCTATAGTCTTGGTATGTCTCATCCATTATTTGTGCAACTAATGTCTTCGAATGTTTTACAATCTTTAAAAATCTTTATATGTAAATTTGTGCCCATTTGCATTGTCGGAGAAACTAAAAAATTTACTCATCAGATCAGATTGCAATGTGGAATATGCATCCATTATTCCAAGAAAGGACGACATTCCAAGCACTCACACTTTCTCCTCCTTGCTAGCTAAATTGGTGAGTCTTCTTTCCTTCATACTATATGATTCATTGAAAAAGTGACCTGGCCATTTGGACAGGCCATGTTTAGATATTATCATGAAATTGATGAAGTAGATCCGGATGTGCGTCGGAGATATCCGGATGTGGAGCGGGGGTCCCTGGGAGGTGGGAAACCGCTGTTATGACCATGATGAAGCTGTTCATTTCCTATGGACAGCATTGGAGGGGTCTGGGCCATTTGGACAGGCCGTATTATGTATTTGTTTGAAATTATGGAGCAGACCTGGATGTGCGTCGGAGCTATCCGGATGAGCGGGGGTCCCTGGAAGATGGGAACCGCTGTTATGACCATGATGAAGCCGCCATTCTTATGGACAACATGGAAGGGCCTGACCATTTGGGCAGGCCATTTTTATATCTGTATTTGCAGGGACCACACCCTTAACCTAAACCTAAACTTGAAAAACCCAAACCTAAACCCGATCCCAATCCGAACCCGATTTCCTAAACTAAACCTTAAACTAGTCTCAATTCCCTAAATCTATAACTAAACCTAAAACTTAAACCTAAACTTAAACCAAAACTAGAACTTAAACCTTAACCTAAATGTATTATTCTCAAATCCCTAAACCTAAACCTACACCTAATCCTAATCTCAACTCCCTAACCTAAACCGGATCCTAAACTTGAAAACCCAAACCTAAAGCCGATCCCGAACCCGAACCCGATTTCCTAAACCTAAACCTTAAACTATTCTCAATTCCCTAAATCTATAACCTAAACCTAAAACTTAAACCTAAACCTAAACCAAAACCTATAACCTAAACCTTAACTAAATGTATTCTCAAATCCCTAAACCAAACCTACACCTAATCCTAATCTCAACTCCCTAACCTAAACCGGATCCTAAACTTGAAACCCAAACCTAAAGCCGATCCCGAACCCGAACCCGAACCCGATTTCCTAAACCTAAACCTTAAACTATTCTCAATTCCCTAAAATCATGGCCTAAACCGAAAACTTAAACCTAAACCTAAACCAAAACCTAGAACATTAACTGAAACCAAAACCTATAACCTAAACCTTAACCTAAATGTATTCTCAAATCCCTAAACCTAAACCTACACCTAATCCTAATCTCAACTCCCTAACCTAAACCGGATTCTAAACTTGAAAACCCAAACCTAAAGCCGATCCCGAACCCGAACCCGATTTCCTAAACCTAAACCTTAAACTATTCTCAATTCCCTAAATCTATAACCTAAACCTAAAAACTTAAACCTAAACCTAAACCAAAACCTATAACCTAAACCTTAACCTAAATGTATTCTCAAATCCCTAAACCTAAACCTACACCTAATCCTAATCTCAACTCCCTAACCTAAACCGGATCCTAAACTGAAAACCCAAACCTAAAGCCGATCCCGAACCCGAACCCAATTTCCTAAACCTAAAACTTAAACTATTCTCAATTCACTAAATCTATTACCTAAACCTAAAACGAAACCTAAACCTAAACCAAAACCTAAACCTAAACCTTAATCTAAATGTATTCTCAAATCCCTAAACCTAAACCTACACCTAATCCTATATCTCAACTCCCTAACCTAAACCGGATCCTAAACTTGAAAACCCAACCTAAAGCCGATCCCGAACCCGAACCCGATTTCCTAAACCTAAACCTTAAACTATTCTCAATTCCCTAAATCTAGAACCTAAACCTAAAACTTAAACCTAAACCTAAACAAAACCTATAACTTTAACTTAAACCAAAACCTATAACCTAAACCTTAACCTAAATGTATTCTCAAATCCCTAAACCTAAACCTACACCTAATCCTAATCTCAACTCCCTAACCTAAACCGGATCCTAAACTTGAAAACCTAAACCTAAAGCTGATCCCAAACCCGAGCCCGATTTCCTAAACCTAAACCTTAAACTATTCTCAATTCCCTAAACCTAAAACTAAACCTAAACCTAAACCAAAACTTATAACCTAACCTAAACCAAAACCTATAACCTAAACCTTAACCTAAATGTATTCTCAAATCCCTAAACCTAAACCTACACCTAATCCTAATCTCACTCTCCCAAACCTAAACCCTAACTAAATTAAAAACCCAAACCTAAACCCGATCCCGAACATGAATCCGATTTCCAAAACCTAAACTTAACCTATTCTCAATTCCCTAAACCTTAACCTAAATGTATTCTCAAATCCCTAAACTTAAACCTACACCTAATCCTAATCTCAACTCCCTAACTTAAACCGGATCCTAAATTTGAAAACCCAAACCTAAAGCCGATCCCGAACCCGAACCCGATTTCCTAAACCTAAACCTTAAACTATTCTCAATTCCCTAAATCTATAACCTAAACCTTAAACTTAACCTAAACCTAAACCAAACCTATAACCTTAACCTAAACCAAAACCTTTAACCTAAACTTAACCTAAATGTATCTCAAATCCCTAAACCTAAACTACACCTAATCTAATCTCAAACTCCCTAACCTTAACCTAAACCTAAACTTGAAACCCAAACCTAAACCGATCCCGAACCCGAATCCTATTTCCTAAACCTAAACCTAACCTATTCTCAATTCCCTAAACCTTAACCTAAATGTATTCTCAAATCCCTAAACCTAAACCTACACTAATCCTAATCTCAACTCTCTAACTAAACCTAAACCTAAACTTGAAAACCCAAACCTAAACCTGATCTTGAACACGAACCGATTTCCTAAACCTATACCTTAACCTATTCTCAATTCCCTAAACCTTAACCTAAATGTATTCTCAAATTCCTAAACCTAAACCTACACCTAATTCTAATCTCAACTCTCTAGCCTAAACCTAAACCTAAACTTGAAAACTCAAACCTAAACCCGATCCTGAACCCGAACCCGATTTCCTAAACTTATAAACTAAACCTTAACCTATAACTTATAACCTAAACTTATAACTGATAACCTAACCTATGGATTTTGCTATAGTTTAGAAGATTTGTAGTACATTTTTTATTTCTTTATATATAATTGGTTTTTTCCAGCTTTTTTTTTTTTTTTTGGTCTCTTCTTCCTTTTGAGATGTGTACAAAGGCATGCTTGTTTTGATTGTGTCTACAATTGTTGTTTTACAGGCTGACAAGGTAAAGAAGTTAGTGGATGATGAAATTCATTTTCTCAAGGGAAGGGTTTTGAAACTTGAAAGTGATCTTGTGTCGAAGTCTACAGAAGTTACTTATGCAGTTTCAAGGAAAGAAGAAGCTGTATCTTCTGTGTTTGCTAAACTTGACCGTCTGAAGAAAAAAAATTGTTGTAAAAGCGCGAGCATTATTAATGAATGAGGGCACGCCCTAGTTGTAATCTTATGATAGGTTGAACAAAGTGAAGTATTGTTTATTTAGAAATGTGAATGTAGGATGCATTGTAGATTTGATTGCTATTGTAACAAATGCATCATTTTTTTCTGTGATTGCATTAAGCTTAGATGAGTTATCAATCATAGCAGGTTCTTGCAATGGAAACAGGAAAAATAGCTATGAAATATAATCCGTAGCAAAGCTACAGCTTTTCGTCGTAGCTATTACTATATATAGCTACGAATTATATCCGTAGCTATTGGTATCTATAGCTACGGACTATATCCGTAGCTTTTCGTATGTAGTGCTGCAAATACCGTAGATATTGGTATCTATTGCTACGGATTATATCCGTAGCTATTGGTATATTGCTACGGATAGAATCCGTAGCTATTTCTGTATATGGTTATGGACAATATCCGTAGCTAATTGTATCTATTGCTACGGAAAAGATACGTAGCTAATTGTATCTATTGCTACGGATATTGTCCGTAGCTAAACCTTTAGCTACCCCACCAATTGCGACGGACGTGACACGGACCAAATCCGTAGCAAAAGGGCTTTTGCTACGGATCTAGTCCGTAGCCTTTGCCCATTTTTCTTGTAGTGGTCTCACTTTGGTCAAGATACGATCTATGTTATCAAACATCTTGATGTGCACCATTCCAATACCAACCACTTTATAGGCATTATCATTACCCATAAACACCTGGCCATCATCACACTCACTATAACTAGTGAAGCAATTCCGATGAGGGGTCCTGTAGTACGAAGCTCCCATATCTAAAATCTATTCTTCGTCGAAGTACCTAAATTTTGATGTGGTCAACACGTTACCACCATTTGTTCCTCACTAAATTCTACAGTGTTGGCTTATATGGAAGAACTATCTGAATTCTCCTTTTTCGACTTAGGTTTCTGACAATGTTTCTTCATATGTCATCATGCCACAATTTCAGCACTTAAACTTGCCTTTGCCCTTGGATTTGGACGTCGATTATGAAGATCCACTATCCCGCTCAGAATTTCTCCCCCTCGTCGTAACCAGTGCATCTTTAGAAGTACCCATATCACCGTTTTTCTTTCTCATCAACTTCTACTGAAGGGCTGATAACGATCTTTTAACACTAATGGTCGTTCTACTTGTGCACGAAGAGTCCTTGAACAACTCATACGATACTAGGATATGTGGAGAGTGACTGGAGCAAAGGTTTAAATAGGTGGAGTTGATGACATTTTGTAATTTACGTGAAGGCTAAGGGTGAATAATACATGATTTGTTGTTAGTGTCTCTTGGAAAATCTTGGGACATAAGATAATTTTTCATTAGTCGTGATAGTCTTAATAATTTATTTCAAAATTAAAGGTAAAGAAGTAAAGTATTTTTTAATATTTTTTCCCTTGAAAATATAGTTATAAAAGGCTTACTATAAGTGTGGGTATGATAAGGAGTAGTATATATATATATATATATATATATATATATATATATATATATAGATATATATATATATATATATATATATATATATATATATATATAAATGATATCATAATAGAGCGAGTCATCGAAAATGAAAATCCAATATTTTCATTAGTGGTGATTCACCCTACCTTATCAACTGATTGATTGGCCATTGATTATAAAATTTTTGCAAATTTTGAAAACAAAAAAGTTAAGGATAATGAAAATTGAGCAGAAATTCAATTTCCTATCTTTGACCAAAATTTTAAAACATAGTTGATTTGTTGTTCATCTAGAGATAATTGTCAGCCATGGAAGGAGAAAAGAGAGCTCCACATATATTTCTAACCCGAGTCTAATGTACAATTGATATATTGTTCATTTTAGGCACATGTCACAACTCCTAGATGAATAAAAGTGGCTAGTAGAATTTGGATTTACACTGCCTCCAAAGTGTCATTCCTTCCTTCTTCTTTTTTTGGTATTTAGAAGGCCTTCTCTGGTTCCGATTGGGTTGAGGGTATTCTAGGTTGGACATGTATGGACTTTACAGACTTAAGCATGGTTTTAAGGTTCCAGGTTCCTCTCTAATTGCAATCCATTATATTTTAGAGCGAACCTCTAATTGTAATCCATTATATTCTAGAACGAACCTCTAATTATAATCCATTATATTCTAGAGCGATTGATCATGGACCATGGTCAGGTCGGGTGTCTACGCTAGCATCAGAGAGAAATACTCTAAACACAAATGGATTTATTATTACAAAGAATAAACAATGCAATAGCATAAGATTATATATTTTTTCAAATCAAGCCTGGAATAAATGGTATCCCAGTTCTCGGTAACCATGTATCACCATTAATCAAAGCTTTTACAGTAAAATTATTTGCCTCAGCTTGGCTATTAATAACATGATACCCGCTCCATTTGACTCTCTTTGCAGTATCTGCACCTAGCCCAATATTCTTAAACTCCCCATAATATATTTTTTTTAGGACTAACCTTCTGTCCCAATCCAACCAACCGGTGGGGTTGATCAAATCACCCAATGATGATTGGATGATCACGATCGTCGAATATGCTTGCCATGGCCGACCAAGGTATGCTTTCAATGGCATTCTCATGACTGCAGGATCCGAATCTGGTGCAACTGCAATTGTGCAGTTATGGATTGAAAACCCAGAATTTGCATCTGGCCAGCTACTTCCTTGGGCAATAATTGAGATGCTTTGCCCATCAGGCTGCCTCCGAGCATATATCTTGCAGTTCTGGAACACTGCAGCTGCACTTCCAAATATGAAGTCGATGGTACCATAGATATCGCAATCCCGGTAGATAGAATTGCCTGTGCCACCTTGCGTAGAGGGTAGCTTGGTAGCTAAGGAAGCTGCACTTGTAAAATGCTGAGCAGTTCGACTCACTGAGAAGCGCCACAGCCTCTCCTCTATTGGGCCCAGCTGAGTTTTCGAAGGTCATTTCTGAGCTACAAACCCAAATCCTCTCACCACTGCAGTAAACAAAATACTATATTGTAACTGTGATTATTTCAGGTTCATGCAGTAAAATTTTTAGGGTTAAGTAAATATTATATGATTAGACAATACTTATCAAATAAATGAACAATTACAACTGCTATGAAATCCAATTAAAAGTACTTGGATAGTCCAATCAATCAATTAGGAGTGCACATTAGGTGCAGGTTTTTTTTTTTTTTTTTTTTAAAAAAAAAAAAAAAAAAAAAAAAAAAAAAAAAAAAAAAAACATGCACCCGACGCACACACCCATGCCGTAGTGGGATTTCACCACCTATGGGTATCAAACCCAAGACCTCATTTGAAACTACTCAAGAGTCTACCACTGAGCAAGGACTCAAACCCATTAGGTGCAGTTGACACCACCCAAAAATCACACTAGTACAAAAATTCTAATAATCCAATCAATGGCTATAAATGCACATTCGAGATCATTTAGTGGTCCAACCAGCAATTTGAAACATCAATATTCAGAAATACTATGCTAATTAATAGCTTAAATATTTCAGTGAAACAAATGAAGGCTATAACTAATAGAAATGACCCTACCGTTCTTCCTCTTCTGTTGAATGTAGAATTATATGATAGGCAAGCTATCAAAGAATTTTTGTTTTTTCAAGCTGTCCGAAGTATATATATGGCCAGTTTGGTTTGGTAAGGTACTTTTTGTTTTTTTTCTTTCTTTAATTGTAGGGAGGATGTTTTGTGTTTTCGCATAGGCCTTTGTGGATCTCTTTCTTTGGTGCGGCCCTGTTTGACCCACCAAATGTTTGTACACGCCCCGATTTGATTTTTAACATAAGTTTTAGGTTTTTTTTTAAAAAAAAAAACTAGCAGTCGCGGAGCACCATTAGTTATAGTGCTACTAGCTGTATAGAGTTACATAGGTGGTCTGAAATCAATCTGATGTGTTCATTAGCTATGGATCACACCTCACGGCTCTCCGTGCAAAATCACACCGATCTGGCAATTCCAATCATCCAACTGAAGCCTTCAAAATGGACAGAAAAGATAGTTCATGGAAAAAGCGGTCCAATAAAAAGCTCAAACTGGGCCATTTGATAGGGGCAATTGTAGATTGATTGTGGTTCTAAAGAACATTTAATCAGCCAATCATAACCTTCTACCATTCACAGGCTTGGGAAATGGATGGCTATAATTTTCATGGGACTATCAAACCAATTGATTCGACTGTTCATGTCTCCCATTCCATAGAGCTTTAATTACCTGTTCTCTTATGGGAGTACTATTACAACATCCATCTAAAGCACATGCAAATTAAATACTAATCTCCAAAACATGGTATAAACAGAGTTCAATTTTTTAACCTGGACAATTCAGGCTTCCCCAGGCTACAAGATCTAGGGGGAGCCTATCATATCGGCTTATAAAAAGGCATCCTACCTACAAGACGAACCTTAGGAACCCTAATGGACCCCAGCCCCACGACATGATATAAACAGAGTTCAATTGGGGATATATGGCTCTAGTGAGTATTTGGATTTATTAAAAGCTGGATACTCATGATCCATGATCTGATGGAATGTGGACCAAAAAGTATCCTGAATGGATGGCCCTAACATCCTTTAACTGGTGGTGAAAGAAAATAATCTGCGGTTAATAACTAAAGCACAAAATCTCTGTCTCTCTCCCTCTCTCTCTCTCTTAATTATCCATTCAGCGACATGTAAGCAACGTTCAAAGATAAGATAAGAATAAGAAAGATTCTATGCTTACCATGTAGAAACCAATCTGACGGCTCGGATCCTTCAAAAAATACCCGCCAAAATAACCTCAACCAATGGTCGGGTTTTCTTCTTTTGCAAAATATGGAGGCTTTGAAGGATTTTGGCCATTTGCTTTTGATCTTTAAACTGGGAAATTAAGATGATGAATGGCTCAGAGCTTTGCTAAGCCCAGACGCGTGTGAAACGGCTCATGCACATGCCACACGTGTGAGCATAGCAAACCTCACTGCGCAAAACCTAGAGTCTAAAAACCTTATATTAACACGAAAAGTAGAAATACTACAAATCATAAACAAATATGATAAACATGTTATCACGTGTGTGGGATCCTGTACGTTCATCAACCGAAAACCAGAGGACTATAATACTGAAATATGCACAATGCAAGATGACAAACAAACCCACCAACGGTTAGCGCTGTCGACAGTCGACGTCGCGTGGTCCGCGTGACGGTTGAACGTTATTACCGTCTTGCCAATCCCGTCTCCGATGAAAACGATATTGAACTTATTTTGATCAACCTCCACACGCTCGCGATATACACCGGACTTTATGTATATGCGAAAGAGCTGCGTGCTAAAGCTAGGGGCAGCGGCTACTGCTGCCGATACAGTAGTGTAGTCGCCGCTGCCATCCTGAGCTACTGTCAGGTTAGGCTTTAACGGCATCAGGGAATTGCCATTGTTATTACCGATTTGAAAAACACCCAAGAACACAAGAGCGCCAGTGATGAATGCGAAGGCTTGGATGAGTTGAATGAACATACATCGACGGGTGACGTTGATGTCCATGTGAACATCGAAAGTGTAAGGGGGTACTACGAAAAAAGGACCATTTCATCTCTAACATACAGAGGCATGGTGGTGTATGTGAGTGGGGAGGAAGATAAGAGGAGAAGAGAGGCTTATACAATGAAACTCGTGCAATGGGAAAACCAAAGGGAGAAGATGGGAAAACCAAAGGGAGAAGAGAGAGGCTTTAATACCATTTTCATTGTATAAGCCCTTTTAGTGGAAGGAAGCGAAAGCAGTTTTCAGAGCGTTTAGAGTTCATGCACAAACACCGTCTTTGTTACTGTTAATGCACGTAACTAGCTGGTGGAGGTCGCTTTTGTGGTCTGTTTTGGGGTAGGTACGTATGTGAGGTGGTGTTGCCAGCACCACCCACAGCGGTGGTGTCTCGATGTGTTGGGCGCTGTGGGGCCAACTTAATGTATCTGTTTTATATCCTCGCCGTCCATACATTTTTTCCCTTAATTTTAGGGCACGGACACAAAAATGAAGCAGATAAGAAGCTCAAGGCGACCACACCACAGGAAAGAGTATTGATTGAACGCCTGCCGTTAAAAACTTCTTTGGAATAATGAAAGTTTTTAATCAGGCTGATATTTTTGGTTCCCTTAATTCATGTCTAACTGACTTATCAACAAGTTGGATGACAAATAAACATTACGATAATCCCTGGAACGGTTTCAACGGTGGGTGTCATTATCCCCACTCTTCCTCTGGTGTAGTCCACTTAAGCTTCGGATCCAATTCAGTTTTTGGGAAAGGAAATAAAATTATCTGTAGAAACGCATGGACGGCGTGGATATAAAATTAGTACATCAAGTGAGCCCCACAGCGCCCAAGACATGGCACACCACTGGGGGGGTGGTGTTGGCAACACCACCTAATCCGAATCCTGTTTTGGGATTGCGGTTGGGGAGGAAGGATCTGTGATAGGTGGCCCATCTTTGCACTGTATGCACACGTCTTAAATTTGATAAGTGGGGTTATGGTATTGCAATCCTGACCATTGTCTGTTGAGTCCTGCCATGGATGGATAATTCCAGAAAATTTAAGATAGTTTGATTATCTAAGACCCTTTATTTCAGGAGCTTCTTCAGTTGAATTTGGACCCACATATTACAATGTTAAGATTGATCTGTTAAGGTGAATTTCGGGTCATGGTCCATTCAAGGTGGATAGAACAACCTGACTGTCTGGATTGCAAAAGCATTGGCCCCACTTGTCAGAAATGAAAATGCATGCGCGTACACTACGAAAAGATGGGGCCATGGATCGCGTACTCCTCTCTGGGTTAGGGTTCGTGCATGCCACTATCCAAGGTTCCTTTGATTAAAAATGAACTCATGATTTTGACAAAAAACAGCCATGCAGTTATTCTCATGACATTTAGGGCCCGTTTGGGCGCGTGGCCCACGGTGTAATGATACGTATGGAATTATCGCCGCCACGCCAGGGCAGTCATTGCCGTCAGTGGATGGTCGCCAATCCCATTCTCCACGCATCTTCCGTTTGGGTGTCGTGGGATTGCAAGCATCCCACCGCCAGCGCCTCTTTGGGTAACCGACGGATTGCAACCATTCCACCGCGAGTACCCATGTGGATGTCTTATTTTCAGAGATAAGAGAGACCCGCAGGCATGGCTATACGAGATGTTTCTGTTGTCCAAAAGGGAAGAGAGGCTATGACATTCGAAGGAGGGTTAGGCTACGGTTTGGACTTTACCCGTTTTTAAGTGGGATCGTTCATCCGCCATCTGATGTGTGCTTGTTATCCACCCTTGCCATCTGATGCGCCTTCCAAGTTTGGCCTTGAGCCCTAAAAAAAGGCCAATCTATGACTCAGGTGGGCCACACCATAGGAAATAGTTAAAGAGGGAAGTATACCATTGATTTTGTATGGGGCCCACAGTATTTATATCCAATCCAATCCACTCAATTGACGCGCGCATATCAGCAGGATGAAAGGAAAAGCAATAAATCAGGTCATTCTAGCTCTCAGGTGGGTCCCAGAGTGATCATGGGCGGGAGCCCCTTCCCCTTTTACTGTAATGTGGCCCACATACGTCATGTATCAGCCTGATTTTCTAGCCATTTGCCAAAAAGAAGGGGTTGCGCCTGATGGATGGAGTGGATTCCATACTAACATCACGCTGAGGCCCAAACTACTCACTACTAACCACCCATGCACCTAAAGCTAGTCTATATCATTTGCTAGCCTTATGTATAGTGATGGGAAACGGATTTGCCACTCCCCCTGCCACCAGCCCGATGGCTGATGGTCCGTGGTCTGTGAGCCCACCATTATGTATGTATTTCATCTATTTTGTTCATCCACTTTTACAGATCATTTTAGGGCTTGATCTCAAAGATAAGAGAGATATAAATCTCAAGTGGACCACACCACAGGAAAACAATAGTGATTGGATATCCACCATTAAAATCCTCCTAAGGCCCACTGTACTGTTTATTTGACATCCAATATGTTGATTAGGTCATACAGTCCCAGTCTCAGATGAAGGGAAAAACAAAGATCAGATTGATCCAAAACTTTTATAGGCCCCAAAAGGTTTTTAATGGTCGACGCTCATTAATTCAACATTGTTTCCTGCAATGTGGTCCACTTGAGATTGTGATATACTTCATTTTTGGTCTAATACCGTAAAACGATCTGAAAAAAAATAGATGGATGGCATGGATGAAACACATACATCATAGTGGGTCCCATGGAGCACCAACCATTAGTCATTGGCTGGTGGGTATGGGGAGTAGCCAATCCGTTTCCAGTGGTGTTGAACACATCGGAAAGGGATTGGCTACCTGGTCGGTTCTATGTGGGCCTCACCATGATGCATGTGTTTTTTTTTTTTTTTTTTCTTTTGGAGAAGTGGATTGTTCCCACAATTTCATTAATCACAAAAATATACACCCTTTCGGGTGGGACCCAAACAAAAGAGGCAGGGCCCACCTATCATGTAGCAAACAAAGGAAAAGATGAAAAAGAAAAAGATGCTGCACATCAGGAACTAGGGCGGAAAACGTTAGGCTTCCCTAATCGCGACCAGACCGACCCTATCGAGGAAGATCAGCCCTCTGACCTGAGGCAGAAGCTCACCGAAGTGATCGAACGTCGAGACGGATTGGGAGCCACTCCCTAAGTGGGCCAAATAATCAGCGGGGAATTGCCTTCCTTGTATGTATGCACAAAGAGAAACTGCCCTCGGAGTCTTAGACTATTGATCCTATTAAGCCAGTAGCACCATTTCCAAGCTGGATGAGAATCCTCATTCAGGACGTTAACGAGTAACTGCGAATCTGATTCCACAACCACCCTGAGGAGACCTTTTTGGATGCATAGGGAAATACCATCGTGAATGGCTCTCAGTTCGGCGTAAGTGTTCGAGCCCTCACCATAACCCGCTGAGCAGGCAAAATGAAATTCTCCCGTCTCCCCTACAAATCCCACCACCCCCCGAGTCCCCCGGGTTCCCTCTAGCAAAGTCGTTCACATTAACCTTAGCCCAGCCGGCCATTGGAGCACCCCACTTAATGATCATTAGAGCACCAACCGATCTCATGCCCGCCGACTGAACTGTAGGACCATTGTGGCAGCTACCCTCAGAAAGGAGAAGAGCTGGCCGGAAGGTTGATGAGGTCGATCCACCATCTAACCCTTGCTAAGACATTTGGAATCAACACCAGCTTACCCTCAAAGACTGTAGCATTAGGGATTTCCAGATTTCCCATAAAATCAAGCAAGGAGACACCATCAGGGCAACAGGGCTCCACGAAATCAAGGAGGTAGCACTCCACCATTGCACTAATTTGGCGTCAATGGACGACGCAGCCATGACATTGATACCAAACTGTCTCCCAACCGTAAACCAAACAGAACGAGCCAAGCTACTTTCGAGGAACAGGTGATTCAGGGACTCCAAGTCGTGGGCTCGAGACTCCTGGGAGCTGCAGCAACTGCATTTGGAAGCAAGATGAATACCCCGAGATTGAACAGCGTAGTCGACTGGGACTACCTTGTGCAGCACTTTCCAAATGAATAGGGAAATTTTGGAGGGCAATTTTGCATGCCAGACCCACCTGGACCTGTGCCTGTCCTGCCTGGTAGCTCTACAGATGTTCCAGGCAGATTTCACTAAAAAACGCTGGAGGGAGTTAGAGGCCAAATAGGAACATCCTGACCCTCCGATAGGCAAAATTCGACCCAAAAAATGAAGTTAATAACATGCTGAGGTAAGAACAGGAAGACCACCGATGGAGGGATGAGACCGTTTTGGTCCAAGAAGTCGTAAACTTGCATGATCAGCAATACATCTGGGATATCTGTCTCAGCGAGCTCCAGGAGAGGCCCCAAACCGGACCAATTGTCATGCCAGAGACTGCATCTTCCCTCCCCAATTCTCCATTGAACATGGGCTTTTAGAGTAGGAAACTAACCCATAATCCCTTCCGAAGCGAGGACGCAAGGCGAAGTGAATGGGCAGGGGCGGAGGAGACCTGATCCACCACACCATTTGGCTGACATAAAGGAGCTCCAGATCGAGGCTGTCCCTCTTCGTGGTTTTAATCGTCCAGGCCATCTTCAACCGGAACGCCTTCATGACATCGGAGAATTTCCTGATGCCGATGTCGCCCTCCTCTTTGGGCAGAGTAATATGCTTCCAGCTCTTCCAATGAAATTTCCTCCTACCCTCCAACCAGCCCCAGAAGAAATTTTCCAGATGCCTCTCCAAAGTTTCCAGGACCTGCGACGGCAGATGAACAACAGCCATGGAATGAACGGGAATACTGCCAAGAATATGCTTAACCAACACCACCCTCCCAGCTTGAGAGAGAATTCTAGACTGCCACCCTTGATGCGACCCACCACTCTCTCGATTAAAGGGCTAAAATCGCTAACTCTTAGCCTACGCGCCGCCATTGGGACTCCGAGGTAAACAAAGGTCGCAGGAGAATTGACAATCCTAAGAAGAGTCTCGATGGACCTGAATCTGAATGCAGTGAGTTTGTTCGAACAGAAAAAGGGAGCTCTTCCGCAAGTTGAATCGTTGGCCTGAGGAAGCTTGGAAGGAGTCCAGGAAACACTTGGTCTGGAGAAGCGAGGCCTTCGTACCGTTTAAGGAAGAGAAGTGTGTCGTCCGCGTATAAGAGGTGAGAGATGGTTGGACAGCCCCTCCTCGTAGAATAGGGACGATAAGAGCCCTGGATAGCCAGCTACTTAAGACCCCTGCTTAGCACCTCCATATACAGGATGAATAAACTTGGGGAGAGAGGGTCCCCCTGCCAAAGCCCTCTAGACGACTTAAAGAAACCCGTCAATTCTCCGTTATGAGGACTGAGAACCAGCAATTGGCCCAACATTTCTCCACCATATCCAAACACCGGGGGCTAACGCCGATGCATGTGTTTATCCATGCATGTCTTCTACCCATTCTCCTGGATCATTTTATGATATGAGCCCAAAAATGAAATTGATCCAAATCTCAAGTGGACCACACAGAGTTTTGATTGAATGCCCACCATTAAAAACTCTTAGGGACCACAAAAGTTTGGATCAATTTGATATATATTTTTACCTTCATCAAGTCTGTATGACTTAATAAACAGGTTAGATTTCAAATAACATTACAGTGGCCCTAGGAGGTTTTTAATGGTGGATATTCAATCACTACTGTTTTCCCATGGTCTGGTCCACCTAAGATTTAGATCTATCTCATTTTTAGATCAAGCCCTAAAATTATCTTTTAAAATGGATAAAACACATACATCATGGTGGGTCCACATAGCACTGACCACTAGCCACCTAGCTGGGGGTGGCGTCACTAGCCAAAAAAACGCGTCCGAACACATCAGCCCCCAGCAGTGGTGGGGTGTTTGCTGGGCACTGTGGGGTCACCATGATGTATGTGTCTTATATTGAAGTATCCATCTTTCTTTTTTTCCATATCATTTTAATGCATGAAGCCGAAAATGAGGCAAATGTGAATCTCAAGTAGACCACCCCATAGGTAATAGAGGTCCCAACTAGCTTCCAACCTTGGATGCTTGTAGGCCCCTCTTGCAATTCCAATCATTCCGTTGGTTTACAAAAAATGCAATTTCAGACTTCCCAGTCCTGTTGTTGCAGGAAACAAATTCCCAGAGTGCAGTTGTGCAGAAACAGACTTCGCAGAGTACAGTTGTGCAGAAACAAGACTTCGTAGAGTGCAATTGTGCAGAAATAGACTCCCAGAGTACAGTTACATGCAGAATGGCCTCCTAGACTGTAGTTGCGCGCAGAACGACCCCTGTTGCGCGGACCCGCGCAACAACGACCTATTGCGCAAGTTTGTTGTATTTGTGTGTGGAAAGGGGCCCATAGCCCATAATTCGAGGCTTCAACGTAGGAAAGCCCTATAAATACCTCATCCCCTCTCATTTGAAGAAGAGAGAGAAGTTTCAAAGAGGTGCCAGAAGCAAGGAGAGAGAGGAGAGAGAGGAGAGAAGAGAGAAGAAGCAGGTACTGAGAAGAGAAGATGTGTGTGCGAACCCGCGCAACAGAAGATGTGTCGCGGGACTCGTTAACATGATAACGGGTCACATGGTCCATAAGTTGGCCATAGATTCCTAGCTTGATGGCCCTTGGACCCTTCCAACTGTTAACGTTCAATTTTGGAGTTAATCCAAACGTATTAGCAGGGTTAGGAAATGCCTTTTATAGTGCACAAAGGAAGTTTTATGGCCACTTGAGCTTTCGACCCACCTAATCTTCGGTCAGAATCTTTGATTGGGCCCACCAAGTGAAATGGACGGAGTGGATTTACCTAACACATCGCGGTGGGCCCCACACTTGCTATGCACATGCACCAGCGCGTGGTGCACCCACTGTGCACAGGACTTGCCAGCCGGGTCAAACATGGCTGACCCGCAATCCCTTTAAAGTGAAAGAATCTCTCCCTCTCCTTGCCTGCAACAGAGAACGGACGGACGTCCGTTTTTATTTTCAATGGTTCGTGCATGATCCAAACCATTCATAATCTCTAGGGTATGGGTCCTACCAATCCCTGTTAATATCAGCCATTGGATCGCAATCGTGTGCGCACAATCTCGGCCACAGAACAGACCTACAAACACACCGTTTCTAGAATAGGAAATTGTCTTCCCTGCAACCTGTCAGCGATCCGCGTGAGAAAGCAAGAGCTCATCTAGACCGTCCCAAATAGAGTGATTTGGACCATCCAAGCTAGCTTTTCTTTTTTAGAGAGAGAGAGAGAGAGAGAGAGAGAGAGAGAGAAGAGAGAAGAGATGAGAGATAGAGAGAGAATAGAGAAACATGTCGTCGGCACCTTCCTTCTCAAAAACCCACCGACCCAATCTCCTCAAAGCTTCGAAGAAGAAGTTTATTTACAAGCTTCCTAGGGTCCCTATGGACCGCTTCCAAGAGTCAGATTGGTGGAAAAAGCAGAGATGTCGAAGATGCCATTAATGGCCATTGTCTTCACCCACACCACGTCGAGTCCAACTGGACAATTTGACTTGGGATGAGTTGGAGTGCAACCAGCACCCCTAGGCTCTGAAAAGAGAGAGAAAAGAGAAAAAAAGAGAGAAAGGAAAGAAGAGAGATAGATCCAGAGAGAGAGAGAGAAGAGAGAAAATAGAGGAAGAGAGACAGGGCGAGTTTCGCCGCTGCCAACTCGACTCAGCTCGACTGGAGTCGAGGCAGCGGCTGGTTGGGTCCAGTCCATTGTTGGACGTCCCTGGAGAAGAAAGGGAAGAAGGAAAGGAATAGAGAGGAGGAAGAGAGAGTGAGTGCGAGGGAGTGGGGCTACCTTGTTGCATTGCTGCCTGTGCTCCTTGTATAACACTGAGTCGACCTGACTCGTTGCCGAGTTCGGTTCAGGCCAGGACGAGTTTGATCGTCTAGTGATGCTGCTGGCCTTGGCATATGAAAGAGAGAAGAGCGAGAATGAGAGAAAGAATGAGAGAAAAAGAAGGAAATGGGCTGAGTTTCGGAGCTCACCCAGCCATCCGAGTCGTCAACCACTGACTCGCTAGTGCGAGTTGCTAGCTGGGTTTAGTTCATTTCAGGTTTTGGGGGAAGTCTAGGGAAAGAGTAGGAGCAAAGAAGAAAAAGAGTGGGAGAAGGGACTGAGTCGACTCAGTTCGAACTCAAACCGAGTTTGGTTCGAGTCATGAGATGAAATTCGCATCCAGGCCACGTTAAAATTCATAGAGTGGAGCGGCCAAACCAACTAATGGAAGTCAACTCTTCTCCCCTAAATAGATTGCTTTAAGTCATTTATATTAATAGTATGACGATGATAATTGCGATTATTAAGTAGGATTATCCTTTAATAGATTACCCATGCTAATAATAGTCATTGCAATCAAAGTTACCGTTATTAAATGTTAGTCATTTATTTATCATTCTTAGGCACAATCATTAATCGTAGATCATAGCATTTATTATTATTAAATTAGCTATATTAATTATATAACACTAATGTTAATAATTATTTCCAATTATTAAATTAATAATGTTATTTATCATACGCCAACCACAATTCAAATCCTAAAATTTATCGTAGACCTAAACTCTAGGAAAAATCCTAGGCCTAAGTAATCTAAACCTAAACTAGGTTATAATCTAGACCATAAATAGTTTTGTAGAACCTTGATTTAACCATACAAGTTCATAATCTGTGGTAGGATCCAAGTCTAAGGGCGTGCGCACTTCCTAATAGCATTAGAAGCGAGTCATCAACAAACAAAGTGATGATTTCTTCGCCTTAAGCTTTCCATCTCCAAATTAGTTTAAGTTACAGTCTTTATTAAGAATCAAAATTGTTAATTCATAGCATTCGATCTCTTACTGATTTATATCTGAATTACAGTTGATAATTGTGAAACATGATTGCATGCGATAGTTACGTACATGATAGCTCTCATTTTAATTTATAGTTCACATCATGACCTGTTGTGATTATTATGGTTAACATATGTCTGGCATGCTATAGCGGTATATTTTCACATGAATTGTTGTAAGTCACTGTAGACCTATATTCACTACACTTATTAGTGGGTAAGCCTCTTGTATATGTAAACCCATACTTAGGATGTAACATGATGGAGTGTGGAATGGAATGGACCCTCGATTGGAGGTTATGCGGGACATGAAATATTAATGTGGGATTTACCATTCATAGGTCATACGGCTTGAGTGGCTTAGAAACGATCTCTTTAACGTTCTGGTTTAATCTTATCTGACCCCTTTGCTGTTTTGATTTAATCTACCGAGCACCCTTTTCTGTTGTGATTAAAGTCTGTCCTATGTTTTGGTGATTGCCTTGTGTGCCTTCGATGACCTATAACCATGTGATGGAATTCCCTACTCAATTAATTTGATTGGCCACTGGTCGACGGACATCCATTAAACATCCTAAGATAAGGAAAGTCTCATGGGCCGAGGATGGTGGTCATGGGACACTATGCCAAAGCTGTCGGCCTACTCTGGGTGACGAGCCCCCCATAGTAACCATTGTTACTTAAATTGGCTTATTGTAATTGGAATAATAATGATTTGGCTAATCATGCATTCATAGCATATTGATGGTGACAGGTGGCTAATTCTGGATGCTGTAGCACGTGCCCTAAAGTTATTGGGGTATCGTTTCGCTAGCTCTCAGACCATCGACTATCGGCCTATTTCGGGTGACGAGCCCAAGTTCCGACTGGATGAGCATTCCGAGGTCGATGATTGCATGGGTGACGAGCCCAAGTCCGACTGGATGAGCATCCCCAAGTCGATGTGCATTACGCATCCATTCATTTAAATAAAACTGCATTTTGGTGTTTTGAATACTTGGTTTTAACTATGCTTAGCTAAGACGGCGGTGTATAATCTTGAGGGAAATTCATACTGAGTTAGCCACTCATCCATCAAATATATAACTGTATAGGTAGTACAGGTGGCTTAAGTATGTAGGTTTAGACTGATGAGGAGCCATTATGACAGTCAAGGATGCGTAGTAGTACCTAGCTACCAAGGAAGCTACGCGATCTTACGGCCTTCGTTTATATGCTTTTATATATTTCTCATGTATGTAAATCTTGTAATGTTAACGTGGAGACATTGGTTTGTATAAGTCATTATGGGCAAACTATTGTATACTCTAAATGTAAATGAAAATTTTCATTTATATGACTTGTCAATTCTACGCTTATCTGCTAACTCTGATAAAAGAAAAGGATATATATGGAATTTAGCTCTTTTTAAGTTAATACTCAGGTTCTTGGGAAATGCGTCATATACTCGGGTCTTGAAAACACGGGGTGTTACAATTCAACCTATTATGTACATTGGTACAATACCAACCTATCTAACCTAACCTTACATCGAATCCCAAACGTGAATTAGATCATTGAGAATGATCTCCACCCATGACCAAGCCATCTGACCGTTGAATTTAAGACTATTTGACATATGTGCATTCCTCTAAATGATTTGGCGAATAACCCTTTGTCCATAATAATTAGATATAAGTTCGCATGTAAGAGTTGCTTAGAAAGATACATATGACCTCGTGGAACCATTAAATTGTCCAAAACTCTTAGATCAGCAAAATTACGAAAAGACCCTCAACCTAGACCCCTAAATTCTAGAACACATAGTTCCATGATCTGTTTCATGTAAAAGTTTATATCATGCTTATCTATCATAAATTAACCGTACACATCGAAATTTAGCCCTTAGATCATTGTAGAGGTGGCCCAAATTAACAAATTAGCTCGCTCGTAAACGTTGATTTTGGACATCCATTGAGTGAAGAAAACCACTTAAGTAGCCGTAGTCTCAAACATTTTCCTTCATATGAACGGGGTAGATCCGTCGAAATTTCCTAAGTGGACCCCACATCAAATGGTGCGCGCACACACAAAGGTGCACCTGCAGGGTACCAGGCCAAGGGAAGCGGTCAAACTCTATTTGACCGCAAGAAAACGAGAAACGGAAGATTTCTCCTTCTCGTTTTCCCACCGCGGTAGAATTTAAAAGGGGTCTCATTGAAGACATTTGTAAGGCCCGTATCCTAGTCCGTACTGTTCCGTCGACTCTCGCAATCATTTCCGACGAATTTTGGTAACCTGCGACCTATAATTGACGTTTGCGCGCGACCCTAAGTCGTATCCCGTAGATTTGAGTCAGCTTAATCCGAGACTTAAACCATTGCGATCGTACCGTTGCCGCGGTTCCAACGCCGCGTCTTGTGCGCCAATCTGACGCTTAGATCATAAGATTGAACCGTGCATTATAATGGTCGTGGACCATATATTGCAGGACCCACCTACTCCATGTGGCACTAATCCCTAGGAAATCATGAGAGTGATGACATCTCCCTATCTATAGCCACCCTACCCTAACTATAGCCACCCTACCTACCCCTAGCCCTTCTTACAAACACTTATGGCTAGCCACCCTACCCCTAGCCCTTCTTACAAGCATTTATTGCTAGCCACCCATACCTCTTTTATAAGTAATCATGGCCTACCTAAGCTACTCTCTCTCTCTCTCTCTCTCTCTCTCTCTCTCTCCTCTCTCTCTCTCTCTCATTTCTCAAACCCACATTCCCAAGCAAGGAAAAATCCCATGATGGGGTCATTCTCCATAGACCCCATCATGATGTGTATCTTCCTTGCATAAATAGGGTCATCTAGACCGTACATTTTAGTGGAGAAAGGATCTCTAAAGTTGATTTTGATTGGTGGGTCCATATGTAATGGGACCCACTTGATGTATGTTGTAAATCATGTAAAGGAGGGCCCATAGTGTCGGGGTTCCTCCATCACACGCGTGTCCCACTTTTTTCTCTCTCTCCCCCTCTATTTTATTTCTTCCTATTGTATGAAATAATGTGGCCATGTGGCCCACCCGGATGGACCCCACCATGAAGTATGTATCTTTCCCAAGCCATCTGTAGGTGGGGCCCACTTTACATATGTGTTGTAACCACACCATCCATCATTTGGTGGCCCACCTGAGAAGGGCCCACCTTAAGTATGCTTTATGCCAAACCGTCCAGCGTCAGGGACGCTGGACGTGTAATGGAAACAAAAATATTAGCTTGATTTTTTATGCTTTTTGGGTGGGCTGCTCATACAGGCCCCACCTTGATGTATGTATTTAATCCACACCATCTATTCCGTTCTCCAGGCCATTACAGGCGTTGAGCCAAAAAACGAAGTCAATCCGGTTTTCTGGCGGGCCATAGCATAGGAAATAGTGGTTTTCACCGTTAAAATCCACCCTGATGTTTCTTTACCCCAAATATATCGAATATTAGGCTTGATGGGTCTGTCTTGGGCCGTGGACACCAATGGTTGGGTGGATTCTTCCGATGTGGACCCCATGTGGACCTCAATATATATATATATATATATATATATATATATATAAAAGTAGCAGCGCCTGCTGCTGCTCCGTTTGATAGACGGACAGGCAGGGACCCACGGTCCCAGCCGTGGGCCCCACCATGATGGGTGTTGATGATCAACACCGTGCATTTGTTGGGTACCCTCTGATCAGTGGGCCACCCCAAAAATCAGTTGTAGGTGAGACTCAAGTGGCCCACATCATAGGAAACAGCGGTGATTGAACGTCTGCCATTGAAACCATTTTCGTGGTCACAAAAGTTTTGAATCAATATGAAATTTGTTTTTACTCTTCATCTAGGTCTGTGTGACCTTATGAACGGATTGGATGGCTTATAAACATTATGGTGGGACCCACAGTGATACATGTGTTTTATTCACACCATCCACTGCCGTGGACGGTGAAACCCACCTAAATGATCTTAAAATCTCCTTTGCTACTCGTACCCCCCTCAGAATGGTTACTGGACAAGGGTAAGGTTAGCTAAACCTTTCGTACACGGCATGGTTTCGAAGATTCCCATGCCTGCGGACGTCGTGGCAATGCCTACCAGAGCAGCAGCTAGTAAGTGCATGTAGCGGTGGTAACCGAGTTGGAGATAAAATGCTGAGTTCGAAGCGGTCCAGCTACGCCTCTCTTAGCAACGGAGACACATCCTCTCTAATTACCATTGACTTCTAGCCAATTCCAGCTAACTATCGAGAAAGGGGGACATCCTGTGATATTCCCCGCTGTAGTCAGCTTTATTTCACCGGGAGTGACCATTCGGCGGGGCCTGCTGGACGACTAGTGGACCCCACCAAAATGTGTGTTTATCTATGTCGTCCAGCCATTTTAACTGACTGCTGGACGGCAGGGGGACCCCACCATGAGGTATATGTTTCATCCATGCCGTCCATCTATATGGGACCCACCCCACATGTGGTACTACACCTGATGTTTGTGTGTGTGTATATATTATATTATATTGCAGACTAGAAAAACTTAACTGTGCAATGATTGGTCAAGCAACCATTGAGGCCCCTTCTCAGGGTTAATTTTGGGAGCTGGAAATGACTGGAGGGGTGCCTGACCAATCATCACCTGAGTAGGTGAGTTTTTCCTAGTCAAATGGGAATGTTCCCAATCCGGATATTCTCTTCCAATGCTCACTTGTTTGAAATTCTTGTTTAGGAATTGAGCAAACTTTTAGAACCATATGAGAGGTTTTCTGTTGGTACAAAGGTTCAAGCTGTCTGGAGCGAAGATGGGGAGTGGTATGTCTAAAAAAAGGAAAATTGCTTTATTCCTTTTACATGTTGAATCAATTTTCACTTGTTGTACCTTTTCTTCGTTTTCAGGTATGATGCAACATTGAGGGTAGTCACAGGCTTGAGTGGTAGTGGACCGGCATACATATTTTCTGCATCAGATTTCCAGTTGCTTGCAAACTACTTGTGAGAAAAAAGGCTGCATTATGTCTACTGCGGTTGCATAGGAAGAATCCTGATGTTGTCAATGTAGATGGCTGGTAAGTAGGGATTCTGTATTCTACCTCTAATGGGGCCCTGTTGATTATTTATGCTCATCTGACTTTCTGTTTTAGCTACATTTCTTTTCAGGTCAGATCACATGACACAGCTTCTAGATGAGCGTAATCTGGGGGTTTTGACACAGTTTCAAATAACCATGAAGCATATTGGAGTAGTCTTCCAAAGTGTGTTAAAATTTTAGAGAGGCTTGCTAGGAACCAGGATGTTGTTCCACAAGAATACACCTACTACAGGATCCCATCACCATGGCTTCAGGTTTGAATTCCTTTTGGGAGGCAATTTTTTTTCTGTGGAAGGGGCCTTTCCACTTACCGCAATAGACACGAGTGGGTTTTGTGTTGGCCTAAATGATTTCTTATTCCATTTTTGTTTTTCTGATATGCTTAAATATGATTCAGGGAATTCAATACCCAACTGAATCTTTGCATGTCAAATCAATCATCTGGTCCTGCAGTTTGGGTCCGTGCCAGCTGAGTCAATGCTCAGGCAAAAAGTTGGTTTGACGAGTTTTGAATTACTGATCTGCCCACTAGATACTCCCGCAGCATTTTCACATCAAGCAAATTACACGGTAAAACACATATTATCCATGAGAGAAGATGGGGAGTGGTATGTCTAAAAAGAGGAAATTTGCTTTATTCCTTTTACATGTTGAATCAATTTTCACTTGTTGTACCTTTTCTTCTTTTCAGGTATGATGCAACCATCGAGGGTCTCACTCCAAATGGATATCATGTCTCCTACGATGGATGGGGGAATAAGGAGGAGGTATTATTTCTATGACCACCACACTTTTAAATAAATGATATCACCAGTTCTGTAATAGGACTGAAATGTTTCTTTAAATCAAAAGGAAGAAAAGTTCACCTTGAAAATATGGAATTCCAAGCCAGTTATTATTTGATATATGCTTTTTATTGAGCGAATGCTCATTTTAATTAGATATGATTCAATCTTAGGATCTGTGGTTTCTGTATAATCTGTTATCTAGTACATATCAAAATTTTATGTGTGTTGTGGGAGATCTGAGCTGTGAATCAGATAGGATCCATTTGTGAAGATCACCTGGCACAAAAGTCAGCTAGGTTCATTCATCTGGCAGCCACATTGAGTTAAGTGAATATATTTTATCCATGTTTAAGTGAATTTTATGTTCAAAACCAAGATTTGCCTGATACAGGATGGTGAAAAGACACTCAAGTCTCCATCTCCAAATCCTTTGCTCCTTTCCAACCCTTGGAATCTGCATCTTCCAAGATTCCTATAAGCATCAGAAATTCCTCAATTTTTCTGTTAAAAGAAACAAATGAAATTCTGTGAAAACAAATGAAATTTATTTATATTAGCAGTTGCTAACTTATGGATGGATGTCTGTTTGCTTGTTTTCATTTGCACATCAATATCAAGCATAAAGACAATAAAGACAATAGTATCTTATCATTAATCTCACATCCTTGTAGAATGTTTGTCAACACCGTGAAAAGGTTGTATATCATCAGTGGCTCTAGGGCACGACTACCTGATTTCCTTTTATTAAAGCTTTGCTGCAAGTGAAGTTAAATTAGCAAATCTTAAGAAAATTATATTTTAGTTGTTTGTTTGGTTTAGCTGAAAATCTACGTGTGTGGACTGATCAGATTTTAAGCTTAAAAAGAGAATATAATCTGCCCATTCTAAAGGTTGGAAAATTCTATTAAGATCCTGCAATGCTTTGGACTGAAAATTGATTCTGGATCAAGCATCCATATTTAATCTTCATCGCTGTGTGTATTCATGTAAATGTAAAAAGGAGACTTCTCCTATTTGTTATTAAAAATTCTGAGCATGTCACAGTGAGACATTTCTATGCATCATAACAGCTAAAACCTGAATTTGGGGACTGCCAAATGGACTCCATTTTTGTTTGCTTTGTTGGCCAATAAATCTTTGTGGTAGGTTGAGTTTCAGGGGTGCAAAGTTCTTTAGAAAGTAGAAATCAACTATCGTTTCTAATTTTTGATGCACTGATGATCTAAAAAAATATGTTATATTTATTATTTATTTATTTTTTTAATTTTAATTTTAATTTTTTTTTTTATGGGATATGATTGTAAGATGTGCATATCCAATTTATTAACTGTAAGTTGCAGCTATCTTTGTGTTATCTACTAAAAAATTTCAGCAAAATTTTTTTTTGTCATCCATAGATTTTCTCTCCTCCAAGCCAATCCATTGGTCATACAGAAATCAACTGGGACAAGTAAAATTTCTAATTTCTCCAATTTTAAGTGATTCTTTTTATATTATTTTGATTTGGGTCATTGTCTATTTTGAATCTCTCATTTGGGTTTTTTTCATTTTACTTGAAATTTTTTTTCAGTTCATGCATTAATTGCTGGTTGTTGGATTTTATCATTTTACTTGGATGGTTTGTTATTATTTTGATGTGAATGTTTGGATGTGTTGTCAAAACAAATTGCAATTATTTGTACTTATAAACTGAAATGACCAAATTGTAATTTCCTTGCTTCTAAATATACACTTCAAGTCATGATGTATTGTTTGGGTGTTGATTATGTCAGAAAAATGAATTTAAAACATTGACTTTTGTTTTCTTAAATTGCATATTTAGTTGCATAAGCAGGCAATATAAGTACCTTTTCTAGAAAGAAAATCTGCATGTATCGGTATGCAATAGATAAATATGGATATATCTTCCAAACAAACTCACATGAATACGAGGAAAATCTGCATGTGTTTCTGTCAGGGGAGTATTCGGCCGATGATGCCTGGGAATTTGTAGAGCTGCAAGAACAGATCACTAAAGGCTATATAAATGTCTGTGCTCTTCATAAGAAAGTAAGCTCTCAACTTTGTAAAATATTAGTATGTTCATCTTTATTTATAAGTTGATTTATCTTTCAATCGATTGTGTAGAGCATAGATGTGCTGCGACATTCGTTTGTTTGTTAGCATGTTGGCTTTCTATTTTACCTACTTTTTTGTTTCGCTTACAGTTCCAGTATTTCATGTAATGACAAAATGGTGAGTTTTGTTGAGCCAATATGTTTCAAGCTGTCCTGCAGGTGGTCATGTATGAGCGCTGGATCGACAATCAGGCAGAGGTCCATCCATCATATGGTCCCTATGTATATGCTGAATGTGGACCACTAGCCAACTTGCTGTAGCTCCTAATTTTTGTTCACATTGGGCTTACCGGTTGAATGCGCCAGCTTGATTGTTGGGAATATGCTATGGTGCCCAGCAGATAAACCTTGGATTCCACACAGTTGCAACTCTGGCATGTGTGACCACATAGGTGGTCTAGAATCTATTGGTGTATGAGGATATAGACCAATCAGGTCTTTCTTAATTTTCCTTTTTATGTGTATTTTTCTCCATTTCTTTTGGATCTTTGATTCGTTGTTGAGGTTGTATTTCTGATTTTAGGTTGCTGAAAGTAATGCACCTCAAAATCTTTGTAGGTTTCCATTTTGCTGTGAAATGTATGATTGCATTGTATTGAGGAAAAAATAGGGGATAGAAATGTAAAACCAACCCCGTTTCTTTTGCTTGAATTCAACCTCAAATAGACTACGACTCGGATCTATTTGAGGAGCTGAGCAAGTAGAGAGAGATTGAGAGCCTTAATAGCTGCGACAATTTGGCTGACCCACATGGGAATATACTTAGAATTGCAGTTCTGTTATATCTGTTCAATTCAATTCTTTCCATTGCTAACCTTCTTTAGCAGGTGGGTAATGTATATTTTTTAGAGAGGAAGAACATGCTGCTAATGCTTTAATGCAATCTGAGTGGAAGGTTCTATGCTTGTTAGTCTTTTACCTCTTGTCCTTGAATGTTGTATTATTGTCAAATCTGATTTTCCTTTTTAGTACCTTTGCTTCCCAGTTTGGTCCTCCAGATTAAATGGCATGAAATTGCATTTTATGGAATTAACACTGTTATTGCATAATAGTTGCATGTCTGGAAATATTATGGTATTTACCATCCAATCTTTATGTAGATCATATTCTGATGTAGAGCGGGTCGCGGACAATTACATGGCAAAGATGGAACAGAAAAGGCCCGGTCGGCGACAGAAGTGATCTGGACCAATAGCCGGGTTGCGACGCTCGGAATTGCGAGAAACCCCTGATTTGACGGTCGTTTCCCTATTTCAATTTCGTTTTTACTATAATAGTAAGTTTTAGTTTGCTTATAACTCTTCATCCGGGGCTTTATTTAAAGTTGCGCCCAACGTGAAAAGAGCTTAGAATATTAGGAGAACGGGTTAGTGAAGCCAAATAGGACACTTACTATTTTTGGCCGAAAACCTTGCGCACTAGTAGACATCACGACCGTCTATAAATAGTAAGTTTACTATTTATAGTAAGTCGCGAATTCTAGGAGTCCTAGTTGTAGTTTGATTCTGATTTTTCCCATTGCTTAGTACCCTTATTTAAAGGGTTGTGAACTCGTTTTTATGAATTAATTAAGCTATTTCGAATTTATTAGAATTTTATTCTATTTTCTACTCTCTTTCTCGTGGATTCGAGAAGTCTCTGTGAGGAGTCCAGAGAAGTTCCGTGGATTCGGAATAGTTATCCTCTTGAGGAAGACGGTGCTCGACCTCACGTCCTCCCCTGCGTCATATTCTTCCTATGAAAAAAATATTGAATTAAGTAAAACTGGTATTTGGTAGATCATAGAATTGTAATTAATTTACCAGATTCACAATTGATATTGGTCACTTGTACACTTGAATGTCACGTGTGAAGGGTGCATATGGATGAACGGGCGTGGAAAAAACACATGCATCAATGTGGGGCCAATAGATGTAATGGAATTCAAGTTACAACATTTGTTTTGATAGTTTTTTAACTTTTTAAGGACGGGATCAAAGGATTGATTGTTTCCATGCATCGATTTGTTAAATGCTACTTTTTGACTCTCTTTTTTTCCCCCTTGTGTACAGGATTTAATCAATTGTGCCTAAATTTAGGCTTACAAGCAAGCCTTTAGACGCCACTCGTGCTAGGAGTAGACCATATAGAGGATTTTTATTTTTATTTTTATTTTATTTTAAATTCAAGACCATTTTCAATTTATTGTGTAGTAATATAAATTTGTTTAATATTCAGTTTTATTGTATTGTATCATTTTGTGTTTTTCAAATATTTAAAAAATATAGGTTTCGATTGAATTATATATAATAATAAAAATTACTGGCATGCCAGGGCCTCTTATATCCATACGAAGCCTGCTACCGGCGCTTGTGTAAGCGTTGTTCTGTGGGAAGAAGTGTTCAGAAAGACATTTAGCGGCGCTCAGAGTGACCAGTTCATATTCGCGTCGCCAAAACCAGAATTTGCAGCGCTCAGACAAATGCCGCGACAAAGTGGCGAGCGCCACATATCTTTTAGCGACATTTCCATCTATCGGCGCTAAAGAAGCGCCGCTACAAGTAAACCGGCGCCTTTATCTTGTGATGATAGTAGGGAAGTGGATTGCGTAGGGTGTAGATATTATGAACAGGTTGATGATAAATAAACATCACTGTGGGGCCTAGAAAGGTTTCAACAGTGGAAATCATTATCCCCACAGTTTACTATGGTATGATCCATTTGATCTTTGGATATTCTTCTATTTTGGGCTCAACTCCTTAAATTAGATGGAAAAACAGATGGACGGTGTAGATAGACCACATACATTCAAGGTGGCCCAGCTGAATTTGCTCAGTACGGTAGGAGAAATCTGATTGCGTACTGAGCTACTCAGTAAGCTTTTATCATACTGAGTAAACTCAGTTGGGCCCACTGTGAATGTATGTGGTTTATCCACACCGTCCATGAATTTTTCTTGCTAATTTTAGGGGTTGATCCCAAAATCGAAGTAAATACAAAGCTCAAGTGGACCATTCCACAGTAAACAGTGTGAAATAATGATTTTCACCGTTGAAACCTTCCGAGGGCCCACAGTAATTTTTATTTGTCATCCAACTTGTTCATAAGATCACAAAGACATGGATTCTCTAGCCAAAAGAAATTTTCAATGGTAAAGGTTCAATCACACTACTTCCTGTGGTGTGGTCCACTTGAGCTTTCTATATACTTCCGTTTTGAACTAAAACTCTAAAATTATCTGTTAACATGCATCAACTGAGTAGATAAAATAAATAAATAACAGTGGACCTCACAGAGTTTACTTAGTACACTAATACTAGTGAGTTACTCAGTACGCAATCCGCTTCCAGGATAGGAATTAAAAATCAGGCATTTCCAAAACTAATGTGGCCATATCACATGGAACAATGGGGATTAAACGCTTGGGGTTGACAAGAGTTTTGTACCAAGGATCTACAGTTTATCCGAGTGATAATAACCATATGAACGGTTTGGATGGCATCTAAAAATCATGTTCAGCTTCAACAAAGTTTCAATGGTGGACGTTTCTGTTCCCACTTTTTCATTCTTGGTGGCCCACCTGAGTTTTGTATCTGCCAGATTTTTAGGTTATTAAACTGTTGTGTTCTTTAAAAACAGATGGACGGAGTGGATTTGTCATGGACATCTATGTGGGATTTGTCATGCAAGGGGCACATGCAATCCGCTCTACCAGTATATAAGTATAACAATATGATACGCTACTCCCCGTCTTTGGAAAGTAGACGTATCTTAGCCTTTGATTTGTGGGGCTATAGATACACCGTTTAAAAGGGATAACCAACGGTCCATGTCAAATGAAAAACTTATGAAGTTTCTTGGAGCGTGATCTACAATGCTGTAAACTTCCAACCTTGAAGATTTTTGGAGCCTGGTCCATTCATTGTGGTACACAACATACCAACGGTCTGGATTGTCAGACCATCGGCCCCAAGTTATCATACCAACGGTCTCCGCGTTATCCATCTATTGGAAGGCCCAACAGATCATCTGTGGGCCCATAACGGATGGGCCATTCCCCAGAACTTCCTGATAGGACAACCATCATTCTTTACTAGAAGCCTGTCAATGGACGGTTCAAATCGGAAGTAAAACAAAAAATAAAACAAAAGGGCTAAAGGTCAGGTGGCTAGGCTAGAATCTTTCAACGGTGGAGATTTCTATTTATGGCCCAACGAGGATTGGGCCCATTAGATGAGCAGTCTGGATCCCCGTCTTTAGGTCAGGAATATTTGCATATACTCGGCCATACATCCAATTGGACCCTTTCTTTCATGTTGAATACAGACCGTCGGTTGTAATTGTCCAATCAGAAGCCACCAATTGGTGGGATCATCTCAATCGTTGATGACCACCATAGTTGGGCCCGGGCCCGCCTTTATTCTTGTTAGAAAAATGTGTTTTTTAGCATCATGTACCTCTCCGGTACTTGTTTACCTTACATATGATGAATGGGCCTTATCGCTTGTACGTGTGCTGTGCGGCAGGATCTATTACTAAATGCTCTGGATTCCCACACGAGGGAGCGGATTGGATGGATGTGGGAACTAGTAAGGCTGTTGAGGGGCCATCATATGTGGGGCTGTACATCGAGCCCAGTCGCGTCGAGGTGGGCCAAGCTTGGCTTGACTCATCCATGCTATACTCGAGTTCGCGCTTGTGCTCGAGCTTAACATTGAAGCTCAGCTTGTTTGCCAAAGCTTTGGAATTGAGTTCGAGTTGAGCTAGTAGTTCGAGTCGAGTCAAGTTTATCTCGAGTCGAGTCGAATTTACCTCGGTAGGGTAAGGGAAAGAAAAAGAGAGAATGGGGTGAGTAGGGCCGAGTAGGGTTTTTTAGTAAAAAATTTTAAGTTTTAACTCTTTTTTTTAAAACTTAAATATATGTATATATAATATTAATATAATATATATAATATATATTATTAAAATATATTACTCGACTTGACCCGAGCTTTGAGCCGAGTTGAGCTCGAGCTCGAGCTTCGAGTCAAGTTGAAATACACCATAACTTAGCTTGAACTCAACTTAAGCTTTAGTAAAAAACTCGCTTTGAGTCGGCCTTTCAAGACGAGTCAATCCAAGCTACGTGAGTAGTCGAGCTTTTTGAGCTAACTTGACTCATGTATAGCCCTAATCATATGCATGTGTTCTATATCCATGCCGTCCATCCGCTTTGCTTGCACATTTTAGTAAATAAGCCTAGAAATGAAACAAATAAAATTTCATGTGGACCACACCACATGAAATAGTGATGATTGAACGCCCACCATTAACAGCTTCTGAGAGGCCACGTAATAGTTTTGGATGAAGATGATATTTGTGTCTTCCCTTCATCCATATTTGTGTGACCTAAACAATAGATTGGATGGAAAATAAACATTACTGTGGGCCCTACATGTTTTTAATGGTGGCCGTTCAATCACCTACGTTTTCTGTGGTATGGACCACCTGAGATTTTGATCTGTTTTAGTTTTAGTCTCAAGCCCTAAAATGAGCTGAAAATGGATGGATGGATGCTGTGGATATAAAACACATGAATAACGGTGGGTCTAACAGTCACGAATCCATCCAATCCAGGTACTCACATGAGGTCCCTCGTTCAATGTAGGGCTGTTTATCATCCATCACTCTCTGCCAGAGTATAAAAGCTATCTCCTCTCTTCGACAAAAACCCTCAAGTTTTTATTAATTACCACTCTGCCAGGAAACCCTAGCTATTATATCATCTCTTTCTTTTCGAAACAACAGTGCGAGGAAGAGAGGGAGAGAGCGGAGATGGTGTCGTTGAAGCTGCAGAAGCGGTTAGCCGCCAGCGTGCTGAAGTGCGGAAAGGGAAAGGTCTGGCTCGATCCCAATGAAGCCAGCGAGATCTCCATGGCCAATTCCCGTAATTTCCCTTCTCTTTTCTCTTTATTCCATCTGTATCTTTAAGATCCGTAACCTCACGCTCTATCATGGCGTCTTTCATTTATATTCTCGCTATGTGTGGGGCCCAGCGTGATGTGTGCATGGGATCTGACCTGATCTTTGAGAATCAGGCTGTCCAAACACGAATGGGTACACCTCAGGGAACAGTTGCGATGGGGACGCCCGCCGTTGAAAACCTTCTAGATTGAGTGTGGGATCCAGAGCCTTCTGTGGATACCATCTTTCATTTCTAATTTCTATTATTGTAACATGCCATGCCTTTTATGGTACGTGGGGCCCACGTGCTGCTTATCTAATCCAAACCGTTCATATGGCTCTTACCACAATCAGATGATCCTAACATCTTACTTGGCCATCCGCAGCGTCGACCTTCCTTTATTGTAACTTCCCACTTGATGGGATAGACAGGATCGTCTAATATGGGGAATGTCAGAGCATGGCCTGTCCCACCCACCAGATTGACGGCTTAGATGTTCAGTCGCTGAAAGGCTGGGCCAGTCATATACTATTATTTGGTTGAGCACGATGTAAGTTTTATGTTTCTCAAATACCGAACTCCATGTGATGAGAAATTATTGTAGGATCACTCACTCAAAGCTTTGCATGGTATACTCTGGTCTTTGTTTCTATCAAGTGGGACTCGTGTTTTTTAGGTAATTCAGACCATTGGTGTTTTGCGGCCCACCTTGGATGGACAGTGCCCCAATTATCTTCTTCATAGAGCAATCATAACCTTTCAATTTGTGGCCTAGAGATGGATGGTTAGGAAGGGAGATATGGCAATAGTCAACATTAACTGATAGTGTCCCAATAGTGGTTGCTAGAATACTCCAATCTGGGAATTTTTGGCATCGTTCATCAAGGGTGGATGTTAACAGACCAATGGTTTGGATTGCTGGACAATGGACCCACTTGCCAGTTATGAAAACCCAAGTATTCTGTGGTGTCATGGTTATTGTCCAAAACCACCTGAGAAAAATGACAAGTTGGGCTGAGTCATACCAGCTTCGATCTCACCATGACATTCAACAAATGAATGTTTCTAGGTCAATTTGGGGGTTGGAGATGGATGGTTAAGAAAATAGATATAGCAAGTCCAACATTCAACTGGGTGCAGCCCAAGAGTGGTTGCTGGAATACTCCAATCTGGGAAAATTTGGGGGCTTCGTTCATTGAAGGGTGACTTAACAGACCAATGATCTGGATACTGGACAATGGACCCTAGCCAGAAACGAAAACCAAGTATTCTGTGGTGCCGTGGTTATTGTCCAAAACCACCTGAGTGAAATGAGCCTCCGGAACAAGTCGGGCTGGGTAATACCAGCTTTTATCTCTCACCATGAAAAGTGTAGCCCTTGTAGTTTAGTTCTTATTGTCAATCCACAGAAAAAGTCAACAAGTGAATGTGTCTAGGTCACAGCATGCTGGGATTTATACTATCACGGGTTACTTATCGTGGGGGAATGATTGATAGTCACAGCTACCACTGGCTGCACAGGAATTCAATATAACCTACCTCTCCCTGTTTGAGTGGTAGGGGCAGCAGGGATGATGGATCGGAACCATGTATTCAGTTTGCATTGTTGTGCATGGATCTCAGTTCAAAAATACACCAGTTAGACAATCCCGGCCCTCATTTTACCCACTTTTTCACTGCAGTGCTAGATTGGAATGCAGAGAATGATTCATCTAGCCAGCCCCACCTAGTTGGAACAGGGTTTAGATGATGGTGATGATGATTGCTGACTGTCAGTTGTTTCTGCATGCTGTTTCCCATTTGTAGGCCATCAGTTGGATCATTTAGATTATCTATTTGGTTATTTTATGAATCGTGGTCCATCCATAAAAGAGCAGAGCTCACTACTCGAATGGTACTGATACCTTCCCTGTATTGTGGGAGGTAGGTTGTATTGTTTCTTACTGTGGGCCATATTGTCCATTTGCTTACTGAAAATGCAATGGCTACTTTCTAAGATGGGCTTTTCAATCCCAGTCTGTCAAAATAGATACAGGCTGTTCATCAGGTGGGCCCTACATGTATGCATGGTGGCTTGAGAATCAGGTCATTCCAGTCATTAGGTGGGCACATGTGCATGAAGAATGTATAGTTGGAAGGCATCAGCAGTGATCTGTATTCAGTACAAGTGTCGCCTACCGAATGACCAGATCGATCTAATTCGAACGACCCGACCCCACAGTGCAGTGCCTCCTTTATGAGTGATCAGGTCTCTTAACATGTGCCACATCGTCTCATAGCCAACTTATGTGAGCTTGCCGTATCCTGTCTCTACTTGAGTTTAAACTGTAAAAGCACATGTCCCGAGTATGAATGTAAGTCGCTCATGGTAGCTGTACGTATTTCCTATCAATGGGCCTCATTAACAGTATTAATAATTAAGCGCAGATCTATTGCTGTTGAAATTTTTACTGTGCCATCAACACTGATGGTTCTTCATCCCTCTGGAGTGCAGGCCAGAACATAAGAAAGCTGGTGAAGGATGGTTTCGTAATCAAGAAACCGACAAAAATCCACTCTAGGTCACGCGCACGCCGAGCTGCTGAGGCAAAGCGGAAGGGACGCCATTCTGGATATGGTATGCTTGTACTGAGAAAAGTTACATATATTTTAGTTTGATACGGGGCCCATTTCCAATATTTGGACTTGTTCTGAAATGCTCAGGTAAACGCAAGGGTACAAGGGAGGCAAGGCTGCCGACTAAGATCCTTTGGATGAGGAGGATGCGTGTCCTGAGGCGCTTGCTGCGCAAGTACCGAGAATCGAAGAAGATCGACAAGCACATGTACCATGACATGTACATGAAAGTGAAGGGTAATGTATTCAAGAACAAGAGGGTGCTGATGGAGAGCATCCACAAGTCAAAGGCTGAGAAGGCAAGAGAGAAGACTTTATCTGACCAGTTTGAAGCGAAGAGGGCTAAGAGCAAGGCGAGCAGGGAGAGGAAGATTGCTAGGAGGGAGGAACGGTTGGCCCAGGTGAGATAAATGGTTAATTGTTAATTTCATCATCTTTCAAGTGCTGGCCCAATTACCTTCCTACAGTACACGTGCTGCACAGTTTGTTGATTGAGCTTGGTCAAGATGGTCAATCATTAGAATCACATATTGATGCTCCTATTGGCACGTAAATACATTCTATATATCACACACCCTTTGTGGAACACATGGAATACCTATATAATATCTGGACTGTGCATCCAGCGTGCCTTTAAATGGATGGGCCATCACATGGGTCGTGGAATTTGACTGTTTGATTATATGATTTCTGAGGAGAAGAATAAATAGACGGCTAAAGAAAAAGTTGACCAAAGTCCATGCTTGATCTGTTAGGATCACTTGTGAACAATGTTATCATGTGCGACCTCATATGCGCGTATCCATATGCAAATCGCATATGTGATCATGGCATATGTGATCGCATATTGGCCATGGCACATTAATTTTTATTTTATTTTTTTAACAAAAAAAAAAAAAAAAACAACATTTTGCCTATAAAAAGGCTTCCAAATCTCCTCCATTTGCAATATTCTCACTCCAAAACTCTCTTATGCTCTTCTTCTCTTACATTTCTTAATTACAAGTGGTCTCTCTCTCTCTCTTCTCCTCTCTCTCTCCTCTCTCTCTCCTCTCTCTCTCTCTCTCTCTATATTGCCTCGCTCTTGGAAGTTAGAAGATCAAGATTCAAGCACTTTTAAGTTTCAAGGAAATAGCTTGTTTTTTCTACAATAATAAATAAATAGCTTGTTGGTTTTGTTGTTACTTCTTGTTAAGTATATTGTTGAATGTCGATGACTTGCCGTTTAATTCATTGTTTAATTGATTTTTTCTCTCTCAAATGTATTTTAAATATGTAAAATTAGTTTTTAGTATATATATATATATATATATATATATATATATATATATATATATATATATAACTTTTTCAAAAAAAAAAAAAAAAAAATTATGCGGTTGCATATGCGATTCAACAACATTGCTTGTGAACATGGTCCATGCATCTCATTGATGATGCGGCTAAGTTTATTCGGCATGTTTCTGGATTTCTTGCCAAGCCAATCACATTCTTCAATTCTCCATCAGTGATAAGTGTACCAGAGAAGGATGAATGGAAAATCCTATGACCCTCTTTTAAAGCCTTAGATTCTGCCTCACTCGAATACCCCATCAATCCAGCCAGAGAAGAAGTATAATTCTTGTCCCTTTGTTTCCAGAATGCTAATATGGTTTAAGCACAACACCAAATCTTGTTGGTAGAAATGATGGAACCAATGTTTTTAAATTGCCATCCTCTCTATCTTTTCCTCTCTGAATCATGGATCTGGATTATGGGTCATTTGCGAACCAGATCGCTATTTTTACTATGTTTCTGTACTCAGTGATGATTGAGTGGTAATCTAAATTTATATTTAGAATGTACAGTTTTATACTCGGATTTATGCAATATCATGCATATAATATGGTAATATTCATGCAGGATGTATAATAGTAATATTCATTATTTTATATATGAATTACAACATCCCTTTGTATACAAGGATGCGTTTGGTTGCACCAAGTTTCATGAAATTCAATTATATTTTGCACCAAAATTAGACTGATTAATCAAGAAATATCATGATATTTGGTGCAACCATATGCACCCTAAAACTATATTGCATATAATTGATATGTGTTAGACTGACTCTAATGATTCTACCTCTAGTATACAGCATGTTGAAGTACCTTACTGCATGTGCATTTACATCCCATGCACCAG
The DNA here is from genome assembly GCA_021015155.1 of Magnolia officinalis. NCBI lineage: Eukaryota > Viridiplantae > Streptophyta > Magnoliopsida > Magnoliales > Magnoliaceae > Magnolia > Magnolia officinalis. The sequence goes on along the minus strand of JAJHSJ010002535.1, from coordinate 6,861 downwards.
TGCCGCTCACCATCCAGATAACCTTTGGTGGGATCTCCATTGAAATGACGGGTTACACATTCCTATGGATGGTACTGGTGGAAATGCAAAATCATCTTCATTTCCAAAAGATCACAGGAAAATGTTGGCCATTTGGAGAAAAAATCTCCTCTCTTTTTGGGGTTGTGATTTCAAAGAAACAAGCTGTACCATACCATTTCTACCCTCGAAAGAAACACAATTATTTCTTCTAGTTCAATTTTCTGATGCCATGAATGTTGCCCATGCGTGGAGCAGGGACCTGGAGAGCGAGCACCTGCTGCAGCAGCACCTGTTGCAGAGTAAGTGAATGAATTTTTTAATTCTTAGTTCTTTCTAGAATTTGAAACAGGAAGTGCAAGGATTATAAAAATGATTTTTTAATTCATGAAAAAAGATAATATTGTATTTTCTTTTGTAGGGGAACTAAAAGACCAAGAAGTGAAGTTCTAGCCATTCTAAGGCCTGAATCTAATATCAGGTGCGGATAGTTGTCAATTTCGTTCCTTTAGCCTTTTTTCCCACCATTCTTTTCCTCAATACTGAGAAAAAGAGTTTAGGATTTTGTGAATTGCTGAACTTGTTTTGATAATACTTTGTAGTTCATATTTAAATGTTTGTTTGGAGGGTTTTTGCTTGCATATGATGGTTGAAATGATCAGATATATCTTTAACTCCTTTCGTTTTAATGGGCCATGTGATATGCCTTAAATGTGTATTTTATACATTGATCATGAAGTTATGGGGTGTGCTGGTACTTCAAACCAGGCCAGAATTGCAAGCTCTGCCTTTGATTGGCCATTGATCAAGACTTGCTTTGTTTGGACTTAAATCCTAACCATCTATTTAATGGACCTTTTACTCAATGAAGTGGGCCCTTGCTTACATTTGTGTGCTGGAGCTTGAAGGGTTAGGATTATCTGATATTGTGTGGGTTTAGATTATAGCCCATCACCTTGTAACCATCAAATCAACCGTTTCGGTGTGCTCCATGTATAATACTCAAAAGTTTTTGAGAGTCGACTTGTTTCATTTCAACTTGAGGCTCATCCATCTTGAGATTTGGCAAATATTACAGTTTATCCACACCATCTAAATTTTAGCTTGCATTGTGGATGGTGCTGGTCTCAAAAATCAAACTGATCAAGCAATCCTAACCATTGAATTGATCGCTGTTAAAAGGATGCTAAGGTAAAAGGGAAATGATCCTTAGCGGTCGATGATAGGATCATTTGGGTGATCCCAGCACCTGTGGCGGATTGCATTCTGATCTTGCCTGTATTGACATTGCTGCTGGTTGGTGCTTTGTGGACCCCACTATGATCTGTGTTTTATCCGTGCCATTCATGCATTTCTCTATGGGCTTAAAAATGATGCAGATATAAATCTCAAGTGGACCCCACCACAGGAAAAGCTTGGAATTGCATTGGGTCCTGTGCTAATTTCACTCAATGTTAGCGAGTTGTGTAGGTTCCACCATGATGTGTGGGCTATATCCACACCGTCCACCCATTTATCGAGATTATTTTATAGCATGGGCCAAAAAATCAAGTAGTAAATCTAAAGCTCAAGTGGACCCTACCATAGAAAGCAACGGGCTTACTGTTGAAAACTTCTTTGGGGCCACATAAGTTTCGGATCTATCTCATTTTTACGCCCATGCCATAAAATGAGGTTACAAAACAAATGAATGGTTTAGATGTAACACGTGTATTATTCTCAATAATTTCAAATGATGGTGGTATATCCATTCAATGTACAACCGTATTATCAACAAAGTATGACATTAATCTTATCCATGGCAACTGGGGACAATCCCTGCCATGGGTAATAATTATGTTTTTGAATCCCATCCCACCTAATCCCTTCTAATCCCACCGCCCAAACACGCCCTAAGGGCCCGTTTGGATGGGTGGATTGGAAGGGATTGAATGGTGTTAGGGTGGATGGCATGGATTTCAAGGCAATGATGGTGTTGTCAGTGGATTGTCTTAAGATCCATGGGATTGCTGCATCCCGGGATCGTTATATCGAGTCTGTTTGGCATGCCCGGCCAATCCCAGGATTAAACCTTCCCATCCCTTCCAATTCCTGGAACCAAACACGTCCTGGATGGGATTTAAAGGTAATGATGGTATTGTCGGTGGATTGCCTTAAGATAGATGGGATTGCTATATCCGGGATTAGATCACCCAGTCTGCTTGGCCAACCTGGCCAATCCCGGGATTTAACTTCCAATCCCTCCCAATACCATCCAATCCCTTCCAATCCGCCGGGCCAAACGGGCCCAAAGGTTTTAGGCACAATTCACATGGATTCCATTGACGTGGTCCATCTGGATTTTTTTTATAGGCTGATATTTTGTGTGTACGGTGAATATAAGGGTCCTCACTTGATGGACGGAGTAGATTGAAATATAAAAAATGGTGGACGAGCACATACCAGCTCCATTGAATGGCTCAGATCATCCAACCTTTTGACACCCCGTTGTTGGCACTGACCAGCAAATGCATTGTCTAGATGCTCTATGATCATGTCACGTGTACTGCTTTAGATTGCCGGCGAATTAGATGGGAATAGTATCCACGCTACCCTAACTTAGTAATGGAAGCGTTGAGCTCCGTGGGCCCCACTGTAATATGTGCAGACAAATCCAATCCACCCATCAGATGCAGCCCCCAATTTTATCTCTAGATCCCAACCTCCTGATCCATAACTTGGGTGGGCCACGCCACATGAAACGAAGGAGAGAGACGACCGCTGTAGGCTTGTGTGTAGGCCCACCATATATATAGGTCATGCGATCCCCACATGGATTGGGATTAAGCAACAAGCCAAGAATATTCTACCAAAAAAAAACTGAGGTGTGCCACACTACTTAGTTTTAAACGTTCATGCATGATTACATTTCCCTTGACGGTGTGGCCCACCTGAGTGTTGGATATAGCTGATGTTGGGGGGATTCCATTTTCTGGAGAAGGCACGTCTGATCAACTTTTTAGTCTGATACACATCAATGTGGGCCCCATATGTAATCGACTCTACGGGTCATTCCATCTATTAAGATCAACGATCTAGGTTTTTACTTCATGATACCTTACATAATCGGGCTTTCATGGCCCATTGGGCTTTATGGGGGCCATTGAAACATCAACCACACATCACCAACCGTACTTATACATACGTCTATCAGGAGATGATGATCATCGGTGGGGCGGTGGATCCAACAACATGTTAGAAACGGGGGTGGCTATCTGACCCAGACGGTTACATCGAGTTTATTCCTGTCCGTCAGCGTTGATGGACGGCTGGGAGCCTTTTTGAACTTCTTCGCAGAATGTACCCTATGAAATCCTATCCACCCATCAGAGGATACCACTGTATTAGGGGACGCGGATGGGTAGTACCCCACCAGGACGCAGCTAGAGACGGTCGGTCCTGTCAGGGGCTCTTTGGGGCCCACCTTGATGTAATGTTTCATCCATGCTGTCCGTCCATTTTGAAAGATCATTTTAGATAATGTTATCAAAAAGGAGGCAGATCGAAGGATCAAGTGGACCACTCCACAGGAAGAAGTGGGGATTGAACTCTCACTGTTGAAAACTTCCTAAGCCCAGTGTAATGTTTATTTGTCATCCAACGAGTTCATGAGGTCACGTAAACATGGATGAAGGGAAAATATAAATATCAGCTAAAACTTTCATGGCCCCCAGTAAGTTTCCAACGATAGGCTTTCAATCCTCACTATTGATTCTGGCTATGTTTTCTACTTGAGCCTCTAATTTATCTCTTTTTTTCTTTTCATTACCTAAAATTATCCATCAAAATGGATGGACAGCATGAATGACACATATACATCATGGTGGGCCCACATAGCTCTTGACAGAACCATCCCTCTCTAGATAGGTCCTGGTGTGGGCAGTGTTTTAAATATTGATAATATTGGCCGATATATCTCACGATATTTCTTATATCCACATGTGCGATACAAAACGCACAAATAGTGGGATATATCCCACATGTTCGATCCGGTGAGCATTTTTTATTTTCAATCCTTTTTTTTTTCCTGTAAATCATGTTATATTAGTGTCAAATTGTTACAAATTCTTTTTTTCATGTTTTGCATGAAAAATCATGGATTGGAAGCTTCGATTTTGAGATTTGGAGGAGAAGGACCAAAGCGTGGAAAAATGAAAAAAATTAAAAATTTCTCAATTTCTTACAAATCGGTTGCAATCTGTGTGTCAAAATAAATCAAACATGTATGTAGCCTGATTTGGTGATTCTTCTCTTGCTTTTGAATGTATTGTTTGTGTTTCCACACTTCTTCTTACATTATATAAATTATATGAATAAATTTTGAATATACTTGCGTCAATTCAGTTAGACAACGCATAGATTATGACCCCATATAAAGAAAACCCATTGTGTGCACTTATTTTTTGTAATGTTTTAATTTGAAAGTGTGTATTGATATCTTTTTTTTAACGATCACTAAAATTTCATTGAAAAATTCAACCAATTTCCAATGTTTCCTCATGTTTCCAACAACAACGATACATTACGCGATACAACCGATATATCCCATGTGATAACTGATACGCATCTATATCCCAAGGGTGCGATACGTAACACAATCCCGATATTTCAAATACTGGGTGGGGGTAGTACCCGATAGGCGCTGATGGGGCCAGATCGCCCTTGTATGGGCCTATATCAGGCCGATACACAGTCATTTGTTCTCAGATAATTTCAGAACTGAATGAATTATTTGCATAAGCATCGGATTATTCATAGATTGATACATTACATATCGCTTGAGTATAGGAAATATGTAAACCTCAGGTGGTTGGGTTGGGAGAATCTTGGCCTGACCCATTTAATAATCCAGTTAGAATTTTGGCCCAACCCATTAAATTCAAGTTCAAGTTGGGATGTTATTTGTAAAGGCTAATCTATTCATTAATTAGATAGATAAATGGGTTGGGTGTGATTCTTTTTTAAATCCGGTATACAAATTATAAGGGGGGAATAAAAAATGTTTGAACCTAATTTTTTGAGAACTCAAAGTGGCCACCACCGTGGGTTACTCCCCATATATGCAGGTTCAACTTCTCTCCTCGACGTTACCCAATATATGCAGTTGGGGTAATTACATGTATCCATAATATAGAAATAACAATTGGTATCAAAAGCCACATATGCATCAATAATGGAGATTCTAGACTTTAATCTTAAAGGCGTACCTCATTGGAAATACATTTTCGTGGCAGTGATTTCACCAAAAATTGATCTTGGTTTTTCGCACCTTATTAGAACCTCTCAATAGAACTTGGATTTTTCTCTTATGTGGGTGAGGAGATTAAGAAATATAAAGATAAGAAAAGAGAGCTAAAGAAATTACACATCACACTTCTCCCCTAAAAGGTCTTCACACCATAGGTTTTTGTATCCGGCTTAATAACCGTATATAGGGACCACGATTTAAGCATCCATCTGTAACATTCTATATTTTCACTATTTTAGATTTCTAAAAACACTTGAAATTTTTCATTATTAACTTATATTGTCGCTTACTAACAATTAACACTCAATGTTAGCTTATACACGAGTGGTACTAAATAAGAACCACACAAATCTGATTAATCAACCGTAGGAAGCCAACGAATCCAGTCGATCGCTTAAACACTGAATTTAGCCACATGATTTGTTCGCATAAGGCCCAAATCTAGCCGACCTATCACTGACTAATCAAAACGATTATACCAAAATTAAAGATCTACCCAAAACTGAGACAACTTGGGGTCGGATCGTAATTAACAAATCAAAGTGACCCAATTATCCATATAACCTATGAACTAACGGTTTAGAGTGATTATGACTGAATCGTCATTTTTACTAATTGCGAATAAGCCACGCTATGAATATAGTTAATCCAAACCCTAATCATTGCGCGCAAGAAATCTTACCACCTAATTCATTCAAAAAATAGATTTTTCAAATGAGCTCTGGATCGCTCGTTAGTGGGTCACTAGTTCCGAAATTATAGAGTAATGTCCGTCTTACTGGGCTTGACGTCCATCGTGAGACGTCCAGTCGAGATCGTGACTCGAATCGCTCAACTTGGACTTACAAGGTCGGTGCATGAGTCGTGCGAATATTCTTGAAATTAACTAAGAACTTAAGTCACTTATCTGTGTTCGATCTTTGCCCAAGTTGTAAATTTTGGACCATTGGATCACGACCAAATTTGGAGAAACAACCTAGAGTAATGTCCTATACAAATCCATATAGTCGCGGGCCCGATCGATAATCGATGACCGTTGAACTAAATTCTGATCCTACCCGTCGATCAAGGCATTCAAATGGCAAGCCGATTGTGTCTATGCATAGATCATCGCTAGGGCCAACTATCCTACGGTGGGTGTCGACCCCTACGCCCCGTAATGGCCCCCAAAGGGTAAAAATACACTCCCCTAGGGGTAGTATAGTGAAAACCTAACCTTTAAGGCCATTTGCACCAAATCTGGTGCTATAAATAAGTCATTTGGGGGCCTCCTTTGCTTCCATACGAATTTGTAAGCCTTAGAGAGAGAGAAGAAGAGATGACAGTGAGAGGGAGAGAAGGATCTTGGTGCTTGGGATTTGTATCTCATCAATCAACCCCGAGACTTAACGAATCTTTCGCCGAATCCACCGTCACTGCAACCGAAGGTAAGACTTGCATTCAACCCTTCGATTTCGTAATTATACCTACTTTATGTGCGATTAACGATACTTCTTTCCTCTACATTAGGAATTGGTGATTTTCCCCAAAATCTCAACCATGAGAGTTAAATAATG
>JAJHSJ010000894.1:0-51966 GCA_021015155.1 Magnolia officinalis | reverse complement strand
TGGGAATTATCTTATTCAATCATAACAATGAAATAATTACAGAAACAATCATCACACTTCATTGATTCTGAATTCATTTACATCCTCAAGTATCCCTTGATTCTAAGATAGTTTACAAAGAATTCATTACAAGTTACAGTTATCGCAGTTAAATATAAATTTCGGCAGCATAACAGCGCTATTTCAGTCATCTCCTATGACTTAGGAGGAATGGATAAATCGACCAATAGTCTTCAAGAGGACGGAGATTCTGGCAGTATAACAGCGCTATTTCAGTCATCTCCTGAAACTTAGGAGGAACACGCCTTTTCGTCGATGATTCTTCCTTTTCTCCTGAACAAGAAGAACCTGAAGACTTGAAGACTCTAGCCATTCTAACAGTATAACAGCCCATTGCTGTTATAGACTGTTCAGCAGTCGGTTTGCGCGGGTCCGCGCAAACTATATCAACCCAGTGCCGCTTTGCGCTGGTCCGCGCAAACTTCAGGAGTCCAATACTCCTTTGTGCGCCGTCGCGCAAAGTGCAGGAGTCCAATACTCCGCACCTTCTGTCTTCTCTTTCGTCTTTCTTTCACTTCTGAAATCTTCGAACCCCTTTTGAGAGGAGGAACGGGGTATTTATAGACACTTTCTTCAATGGAAATCTCTGTTCTGGTCGATGTGGGACAAAATAATCAACCAACCTTTTTTGATCCCACCGCCATATACTTTGCGCGGACACGCGCAAACGATATGCTTTGCGCGGTCTCGCGCAAACTATCAGTCCCCGCGCAAACTGTCTTCATAATCTCCCGCGCAAACCGTTCACTTTGCGCGGTCTGGCGCAACCATTTCACTTTGCGCGAACCCGCGCAAAGTGGTCTTGAAGCTGATTTCTTGATCTTTCAAATTGATTTCTTGATTTTTCTCGTCTTCACTTCCTTGCTTATTTTATGCCTCAACAGATGCCCCCTTGATCCTTTGTTTTTTTTTTTTTCCGAAATCAAAGAAAAAGGATCAACCAGTTATCTTCTGCAGGGTTTGCGCGACCCCGCGCAAAGCTCTGGTCGAGTACCGTACTCGGCCATAAAGGCTATAAATAGTCCAACTACTTAGTCATTTTTACGAACCGTTCTCTGCTGAAACTCTGCTCTGGCGATTTTCTTCCGCGCAAACCTCCCACTTTGCGCGACCCCGCGCAACCGTTTCACTTTGCGCGATTTTCTTTTGAACTTGAAGTTTTTCCGCGCAAACTGTATACTTTGCGCGACCCCGCGCAAAGTACTCTGTACTTAGCCAATTTTCTTTTTGAACTGTCTCCAACACTTAGCCATTTTCTCTCTTCTTCTTCTTTCTTACTTCCTTTATCTTACTTTCATGGCTCGTGTTAAACAAACGGCTCGTCTTGTAACTCCTTCTGACTCTCCTCCTTCTGATCAGCCTCCTGCTAAGCGGACAAAGACCACTTCCAGAAATCCCGCTTACTTCAAAGAACCTGTTCTTCCCACTTTCGACTTTTCTGACCGTATTAGATCTTTACCTTCCCCCATTCACAGATCTATATCTTTGGGAGACATCAAATGTCCGCCTAAGCATGGCAGAGAGTATGACTGGGATGAATGGTTGAAGACCACTGCTCATATTCGGACTGATAGTGAGAGAGCACCTCTCCGTGAAGATACTCCTCCTGCTTCTCGCCCAAAGAAAATTCATCGCAATAAGGCGAAAGAATTTGCAGAAAAGATCAAGGAACACAAGAAGAAGAGGCTTCAAACTCGTGGGACTCAGTACGAGTTGTCGAAGGTATTATGAAGTTTGATAATCCTCATGCGGAGGGCATGACAATCATTCCCATCAAGGTATATCGCCATCAGTCCATGCTAGACTGCGAGTCCAAAGATTACGTCCATGGCGAGAGATTAATGTATACTGAATCATGGACTCAAGAGAGCCCCGAATCCTGGAGGGAACTATTCGAACTCAGAAACCGCGACAGAGGATAGGAGAAGTTCATCCCATGATCTTCTTAGCTCCTTTCCACAGTCCTCATGATCTCTTTCCTTCTCATTTTTATGAGACGGTGCGACAGCGCTTCAGAGATCGGGAGCAACTCTGGGGACAGGCAGAATTCCGCATCAGAGGCATGTTAACTGCTCGTCGATACTATTCTGAATGGGCGGAGGCTATATTGCTGAAGCATACGAGCACTCTTGCAAAGATCGGCCTTTATGATGCAATAGAAGTGACCTCCAAATACTTCTATAGGGAACCCAATATTCTGAAAGGCTTCCTTGAATACTGGTCGCCTACAACCAACTCCTTCCATCTTCCTTATGGTGAAATGAGCATATCTCTTTGGGACCTTCATCGCATAGCCGGTCTCACACTAACAGGCAAATTCTATGATGAATTCATTCCGACAAACAGAGAATTGGCCTTCGTATCTTCTCCAGACCGCAAGCCTTCCATTCTAAGACTACTATAGAGTTATTCAAAGAAATGGGCAAATTTCCCAATTTCCACAAAATTCTCCCTCTTCAATGGCTAGCACATTTTTCTAGGGGTCTCAGGTATTTACCAATCCAACAACTGATCTTCCTCCTTGTATTCTTGCTATTTAGCCATTCTTGCATATTAACCTCCTTATTTTCTTTGAAGGTTTCGCGACTGCCACTCTAAAGAACTAACGAAGCTTCGAGATGCAATAAGAAGAAAGCCAGAATATAGTTCTTTCGGAGAGCTTGCAGCGTTCTTGGCTTACTGGCTAAGCTTGGTGTATTGCCCAGCTCCAAGTGGGCAGATTTGTTCGTCCCAGTGTCTTCGTTGTGGCTGGTGCTTTAGCGGAGGGCCATAAATATTCTCTTGCTCCTCCCGTATTATGTTCTATCTACAGGGCTCTTGGAGAAGTAGCTACCCACATAAAAGACCCAATTCTTGGAGCTTCGTCTGCGCATACTTCTTGGCATTATATTACGGGGTGGCTTGGAGTTTATTTTCCCTGGACTTTTGAAGCTCCGGAACAAGCATATACTCATCCTTCTCACCTTCCACTCTGGTTCTTTCAGCAAAGAGCGATGGCAAAAAGGGCATATGAGTGGGTTGCCAACAAAATTCGAGATGATGATCAGATAAACTTCTTTCAGTTCCGCCTACACATTACAACACCGAAGATACAGATATGGTGGACAACGAAACACTTACTGCAGCAGAAAGAGCTTTCTTCTTTTCTATTCGCTCATGCAGTTTGCCTCTTCGGGAAGGGACAGAATTCTGGAGAGAACCTTACTACCCCAGTCGTTTTGCTCGTCAATTTGGTTATGATCAAACTGTACCACAAGACTGCGGGCTGGTTACCAGAAAAATGCGCTGCTATGGAACTGGTCCTCTTAACTGGGCCATGATATGGAAACAGTTGCTGAATGGTTGCGTTGGATCCCTCTTCATAATTCCAAGCTGTGATCGCATAGTCCGTACATCATATAGCTGGATGCGATGGTGGGATCATCAATCATACCTGGTTGCTAAATGCTTGCCAGTGGATTCTTCTATCTTTCTTCATCCGCCCAGGCTAAAGGGCAGAAATTTAGAGAGCGGAATTGGCTATATTCCAGAAAAGAGCCATGCATCTCATCCCGGAGAAATTTGTAGGAAGATATCATTGGAAGATCCCATTCGTGAAATCAAGCCCATCAATACTTTGGATGGCTGGTTTGCTCACGGAGATCTGAGAGAATTTGAGAAATCTCGTCGGGACTCTTCATACCAAGCCGCAGACGATGCTGTAGGTACATCTTCTCCAATTCCTGCAGAGACTGCAGCGGTTCAAGAAGGACCAGCTATTGGTACTTCCGTATCTCCTCCACAACCCCTTGTCCTAGTCCATCTTCTCCGATGACTAGATCAAGAACGCGTTTGCAAACATCATCCCCTATTCCTTCCGAAATGACTCGCCAAGCATCTGCTTCCCCTATGGTCCAAGAGTCTGCACCGGAGAGCAGCAAACCCATTTCTTACAAAGGGAAGCAGGTTATTATTGAAGAAGTTGACGAAGAAAATTTGGAAGATGAAAGTTCAGCTTCATCATCAGATACAACTGAATCTTCACAATACGAAGACAGCGGAGATAGCGATAGTGGTGAAGATAAAGATGATGACTTTGAAGAAGGTGAAGTTGATATTGGCGAAGAAGAGGAAACAGCTGTGAAAGAAGCTGAGATGGAATCTTCTCCTGCAATTGCTAAGACTTTTCCTGGCGCCAATGTTCCTGCTAAATCTCCTGCAGCTGAGAAGGATGACGAGGATCTTTTAGATTATGGAGAATATGGGTATTCACCAGGTAAAGGAAATTTTCATATACATATTTTTATTTTAACAACTATTATATTATTATTTTTTTAATCATTGCGTCTCCCTTTTTAGGCGCCCAAGTTGCAGAAATAGGTGCTATCTCTCCAATGAACCCTCTTGTAGTAACTTCACCAAAAGCACCCGCAATTCCATTGGTAGTGCAGAGAGTAGTGGCTCGTGAAATCATATTTCCCACAGAGACTACTGACTTGCCAACTCCGACTACCAGAGATTCAAGTACGGAAGCTAGAGCACCATCTTTTGCTGATATGGTGGAATTGGGCCCTTCCATGACTCAGAGAGCTTCTCCTTCTATTAGTCGCATTCCTGTAACAGGTATACATATAGGCATTGATTATTTTACCCAATACTACCTATTTCATAATAGTATTTAAATATTTTTCTTCTTTTGCTATAGGAACTTATTCTTGCAGTGGCGCGGCCAGTTCTGATTCTGTGACCACTATTTCTGAATTGTCGTCTTTCGCGAAAATTCCTGTTCATAAAATGCTCATGGTGAAACATTCCTTGTTAGCCATAATCCATATCTTCAAAAATCCTGATCAATGGTTGGATTTGGATGTTGCCATAGAGATTTTGGAGAGCTCTGCCAAGATGGCCAGAATAAACATATCTCCTTTGCGGGATTCCCTCCTCAAATTTCGTGATTCAGTAATTTCTCTGGCGTCAGTAGAGAATGTCACAATCGCACCTGAAATTTTAGAATACAGGAAGCAGCTGACTTTATCTCAAGAACAAGTTTTTCTCTGTCGGCTTCATCGATTTCTAAACTTGAACAAGAGCGTATGATTCTTCAAGATCAACAAAAGGCTTATATTGATGGAAAAGCGATTATCCAAGATCGTATTGCAGCTCTGAAGGAGGAAATCTCTCAACTGGAGAGAAGGAATCGTGAGCAATCCTTAGCCCTTCAAGATGTTGAAGAAAAGATACGAGCAAATGCTCAATCCATTGATATTGAAAAATCTGCACAACTTCAAGGAAAAGAATGATCGCTTCTTTGGAGGATAAGCTTACTGGCGTTCCTGATCAAGCAAGACTTATTTTTGAAGAGAAATCTAAACATGATGCAGCTCAGGCACAATTGAAAGAAGATTTGCGCAGATATTCAGAAGCAGTGGGGATTACAGAAGATCTTTAAACATGTAATTTTGAACATGTAATCTTTGCTTTCATGTTTCTTTTGGACATAATTTTTGGCTTTTTGCTTTCATGTTTCTTTTTTTTGGTTTTTTTGACATAATTTATTGCTTTACATATGTTTCATGATAGCATTTTGAGATGTTTATAATAGCATTTTTATATTGTATGTCATTTTCATATTGTATGTTTATACTTAATATTATTAGATTATATTTATACTCTATACAGTAATTTCATTACATCCTTTACAATTTCTAAACCTTTTATGCTTTGTTAGTGCGGGACTCTCTATGTGAGTATTTAGATTGGCGGTACTAAGTTTTGATTTAATTAGCCACACACAGTTTAAGCTCATGAGTAGTGGAGCGTGCGCACACACACAGTTTAAGCTCATGAGTAGTGGAGCATTTATGGGTCTTATGTGATGGCCACTGTAACTCTCTAGAGTTCTCTTTTGGGCTTCTCACTGCCTTGAGCTCACGGTCACGGTCCATCAGAGGGGCCCATTGACGCTACCGACGGACGGAGGTGAACTGTTTTTTTACGCACAGGGTTGGCCACGGTAACTCTCTAGAGTTCGCAGGGCTCGCAAGGCTACCTTTGGGCACCAAATCTAGGGTCGCCAGTCCATCAATGAGTAGGTTTAAGCCCTTCCTCACGAGTTACTACTGAAATCAAACCCTAGACCTGGAGGGTCTTACGCACGGTTGGCATAAAGCTCGCACTGCGGCCCCTGTTTTCTTCGTCTTCTGCAAGGTCGAGCCCATTCACAGGAGGGCATTTTCATCCGTTCCCCGTGGCGCTGCCGGAAGCTATACAGACGGCATGGGAGTTACGGTGACTAGTCTTCGCGGATATATGGCCTTTTAGGCTTTGAATCCTTGACTTCGTCAGCTGCCCGCATGAGTGCGCACGATGGTCTTCGCGGGCTTTTTAGGGCCACTGACTCCTCGCCGCTGCCCGAATGGCGATCTTCATGGTCTTACGTATAGTTGGCCGGCTCTTTTAGAGCTTGATCCTTTGAGAGCTTCCTTTTTTTTTTTTTTTTTTTTTTTTTTTTTTTTTTTGCAAGCTTGATCTTTTTTATTTGGCTCAATTTGGCTCTTTTAGGATTTGGCTTGGCTATACTGCCTCTTTGATTGTTATTGATGTATCTTTGCTTTTGATAATATCTTCAAGAATATCCGTGCCTTGTAAGGCATATATTTACCTTCAAGAAGTGAGGCAATAATATTTATCTTCAATCTTCAAGAAGATCCTTGCCTTGTGAGGCGATAATATATATATATATAGATATATGATCATCATCATTTGCAAAATATGGTAGATATTTTCGAAATATCTTTAAGAAGACCCATGCCTTGTAAGGCAGAATATTTTCAGCTTAAATAATATCTTCAAGAGAATCCATGCCTTGTAAGGCCTGATATTTCCAGCTTAAATGATATCTTCAAGAGAATCTTCGAGATGATATTAACTTTGTCAATCTTATTTGATGATGATGATCATATATATTTTTCAGATTCGATGCTTGATAATTGACATGTTTGTGAACTTTTTCTTCATAGTTTCTTTTTGTTGCCATATAGACATGATCTTATTCATCCTTGCCCCCTTTTGATACAGAATCATTATGCCGATAATATTCGGGGTCAAAATCAGCATGTCTATCTTCAGGGGTAGTATCTTTTTGATGAAACGGGCGTTGACAGGTATACTGATACCCTGTCCCTCTTGATTTGCGATTCTATATGCCCCATTGGAGTATACTTCTTTTACTACATATGGACCGTCCCATTTAGGCTCGAACTTGCCCCCTGTCCGGCGAGTGACCACTATAGGTCTTTTCAACATTAACACCATATCCCCTTTTTTGAAGAGCGGTATTTAACCTGTTTATCAAAGGCAGCCGATATTCTGGCCTGATATGACTGCAACCGCTGCTGAGCTGCAAGACGCTTCTCATCGAGCAAATCTAATTCTTTCAGCCTTATTTTTGCATTTTCATCATCTGTTATAGACTGATGTACTGCTATCCGGAGTGATGCCACCTGCATTTCAATTGGGATAACTGCCTCTATACCATAGATTAATGAATACGGTGTCGCCCCTGTTGCTGTACGATGGTAGTTCTGTAGGCCCATAATGCTTCTTGTAACTTTTCATCCCAATCGTGTTTATTGCCTGTCACCGTTTTTTTTCATTATTTTGATGATCGTTTTGTTAAACGCCTCTGCTAGTCCATTGGCCGGAGGATAATAAGGTGTTGAAAAAGAATGCTGGATGCCAAACTTCTGACATAACTTTTCCATGCCTCTATTTTTAAAAGGGGTACCATTATCAGTGACGATCTTTTTCGGAATACCATGACGGTATATTATAGCATGTCGGATGAAATTGACCACGTCTTTCTCTTTAACATTACGCAAGGCGACTGCTTCGGTCCATTTGGAGAAATAGTCTGTTGCTGCCAAGATATACTGTTTTCCTTTTGATGAAGGGGGATTTATAGGACCAATCACGTCGAGTCCCCATGCTGAAAAAGGCCAGGAAGCAACAGACTGATGTAATTCTTCTGGAGGAACATGTATTACATCTCCGTGTATTTGACATTCGTGACACCGCTTTGCATATTCTATTGCATCTTTGAACATAGTAGGCCAATAATAACCCATTCGATGCACTCTATGGCATAAATTTCGGCCGGCTTGATGTGCTCCACATTCACCTGAATGTGCTTCCCGCAGCATTTGGTTTGCTTCTTGCTTGTCTAAGCATCTTAGCAGCATTCCATTGTAAGATTTTCTATACAATACTTCACTACATATGACAAATTTGCCTGATCGCTGCTTAATCTGCTGCTTTTGCGCATTATCTTCTGGCAAGATATCATACTTTAGATAATCAACGAAAGGCTAACGCCAATCGTCTATCATTACTTCTAGACAAGATATAGGAAACATTTCTACGGTTTCTTCGATAACTTCTGCAGACGGTAGGAATCTTCTTTCTTCTATAGTTACCTGAAGAGGACTTCGTTTTGTGCAGGATAGAGCTGCTGCCAGACCGGCTAAAGCATCTGCTTTTGTATTCTCTGACCGCGGTATGTGTTTAATTTCCGCATGACAAAATTGTTCAAGCAACTTTTGTGCCTTCCGATAATAGGGCAGAAGTTCTTCTTTCCTTACTTCGAATTCTGTTGTTAACTGATTTACAATCAATTTAGAATCTCCAAAGATATGCAATAAATTTATTTCCATTTGCTGGGCTATTTCCATTCCGATGATAAGAGCTCTGTATTCAGCTTCATTATTTGTACATGCGGTACCCAGTGTGAAGGAATATGGCAATAAATCGCCTTGAGGTGTAATGAATATTATTCTTGCCCCCGCTCCCGATATTCGAGCAGCACCATCAAAATACATTTGCCAAAGATTCTGAGATTCAGCCAACATAACCTGTTCATCTGGGAATTCGTCATTGATCTCTTCACTTTCTGCTATAGGATGTGCTACGAGGAAATCTACCATAGCTTGTCCTTTTACTGCTTTCGCCGGTTTATATGAAATAGTATATTCTAACAACAATAACATCCACTTGGCTAGTCTTCCTGACAACATTGGCCTGGTCATCAAAAATTTTATCGGATCCGCTCTTGAGATTAGAGTTATATCATGGGAGAGACAATAATGCCTTAACTTTTGTACAACGAATATCAGCGCCAAACACTCTTTTTCGATCGAGGAATAATTGCATTCTGCCCCCATTAATGTTCGGCTTAGATAATAAAGAGCAGTCTCTTTTTCGGCTTCGTTTACCTGTGCTAACAAAGCACCCAAAGAATTTGTAGCTACAGATGTATATAAGATAAGTGGCTTACCTTTCACTGGAGCTGTTAACACCGGCGGCTGTTTCAACAATTCCTTGATTGAGTCAAAGGCATTTTGACAGGCGTGATCCCATATAAATTTTGTGTCTTTCTTCATTAACCGAGAAAATGGCTGACATCTTCCTGCGAGATTTGAAATGAAACGACGAATGTATGCCAATTTTCCTTGTAAGCTTTTTAATTCCTTCAACGTTGTTGGCGGCGGCATATTTTGAATAGCTTTAATTTTTTTCTGGATCAATCTCGATCCCTCTATGTCGTACAACAAAGCCGAGGAACTTTCCAGAAGATACTCCAAATGCACACTTAGCAGGGTTCATTTTCAATTGCTTCTTTCTGAGACGACGGAAGACTGATGCTAAATGTTCGCGGTGTTCTTGATGATCTCCCGACCTGACCACCAAGTCATCAACATAGCATTCGACATGTTTATGCATCATATCTTGAAAAATATTTTTCATTGCCCTTTGATATGTTGCCCCAGCATTTTTTAGACCGAAAGGCATAACTTTATAACAATAAATTCCAAGCGGTGTTCTGAAAGCCGTTGCCTCTTCATCTTCGGGCGCCATCCTGATTTGATTATAACCTGCGTATCCGTCCATAAAAGACATAATAGCATACTGAGTAGTGCTATCAATTAATAATTCTGTTATCGGGAGGGGGAAGTCATCTTTTGGACATGCTTCATTCAGATCTCTGAAGTCGATGCACACTCTAATCTGCCCATTCTTCTTTTTCACTGGAACAATGTTTGATATCCACTTGGGATATTTAACTTCTCTGACGAATCCAACCTTTATTAATTTATTTACTTCTTTTTCGATTAATGGAATCAGGTCTGGGTGGAATCGCCTTTGAGCTTGCTTTACTGGTTTCTTTTCTTTAGAAATATTTAATCGATGCATTGCTACAGAGGGTTCCAATCCTGGCATTTCTTCATATGTCCAAGCGAAGACATCTTTATTTTCTTTGAGAAGCTGGCCATATTTCTCAAATTCCTGATCTGAAAGACTGACACTGATAAATGTGTTCCTTGGCTCTTCTGCTGTTCCCCAAATTTATTTCCCGCAAGCCATCTATCGTCGGCTGTCCCCCATCTTCTATTTGTCTTGGAGCGTTTTCAGGACACTTGACTACCTTAGCATCTTGTTCTGATATCTGTTCGGCTGGAGTCATATTTACTGATACCATATTTACTGATGATTCTGCTCCTAATCCTTGGAATTTTCTCCGTTTTTCTTGATTAACTCCGAGAGGGATTTGAATTCCTTTCCCATGATTCAATCCAGTGGGCTTGTCACAATCAAAACCCATATTTCTCATGATCTTCTTGCTTACTGCACTGTATTTTCTCAAATTCTGCGGTGCTAACTCTCCATGATATATATTGCTTGTGTTTTCATTCTTCACCTCTGTTGCAACGTGGAACTTTATTGCTTCAGGATATTTAGCACTGGCTCTGACTTGAAATATGCCTGGGGCGGCTGCAAATGGCTTACATCTTTCGATATTGGGTAAAGGCATCGTGTAATTGGACTGTAAGACTTTCAACTGTTCTGTTGACAATAATGTCAACGGCGGTTGTCCAGGTTGTCTCAGGCGTTTTGGTACAAAATAAAACTTTTTCCTTGCTCCTGTAGTCTCAGAAGACTCCGCCCTTTCTTCTCTAGCTTTATTTATTTGGACCTTTCAAGATTCCCTTTCTATCATCATTTCCCGCTTCTTTAGAGAAACATTTATAATAGCTAGCATCCGCAAAGAAAGACTCAGCTTCTGTATATGGTTTCGCATCAGCTATTACTTTACACTGCATTCCATCCTTGTAGTATTTGAAACATTGGTGTAGAGTAGAAGGTACAATATTGTACTGATGTATCCATGGCCTTCCCAAGAGAAGGTTATATGTCGTCACAGCATTTATAACGTGACATATAACAGAAGTGATTAATTCTCCTACTTCCAATGTTACTGTAATTTTACCGAGCGCGCGTTGTTCATCTTGATTAAACCCTTGTATCATCATTCCGCTGGGGCGTAAATCTGAACGGCGATAACCCAATTTAGTAATCATGGAGAGTGGCAAAAGATTCACTGCTGACCCATTGTCTATCATGATCCGTTTTATCTTCTTTTCACATATGTACCCTTCTATCATCAATGGCCTGTTATGTTCTGTTTCACCAATTAAATCATCATCAGAAAAAGATATCACTGGTAGACAATCCACCTTTTCCTTGCTTCTTTCATTCTTCATTTCTATCAGTAAAGTTTCTCTCACATCGTGATCAGCCAGTGCTTGAATCAAACTCTGTCGAAACTCTTCTGATAACTTGAGTGCATCATAAATACTCAAACGTGCGGATATACCTTTCAAGTGACTAACTACATCGTAAGCCACTTTTGTCGATGTATCTTCATTTCTACTTCTATCCTTGATGTTCCGCTTTTCAGTCACTTCTTTCCTTATAATTTCTTTCTGCTTTTTGCTTTATCGGACTCGTTATCTGCTTCCCTGATCGCAACATAATCATTGTCGCATTTCTTATCGGCCTTCGGTCTCCCTTTTCTTTCATTCCTCGAGTCTTTTCTTGAATTGACAATACATTTACTGTCGCCCTTGTATTCTTTTCTTTGCTTTCACTGGTTATTATATCCCCTCTATTTATCATTCGTTGTATGATGCACTTTAACGTGTAACAATTTTCTGTCGGATGTCCCACTAAACGATGATAACGGCAAAAGTTTCTTTCTCGGGTTCTTGTCACATCTTCAGGGCGTTTCGGTTCCGGTAATTCCAGGGTACCTGCTTTTAACAATGGTTGCATCATAGGCACCACGTCCTCTCTGTCAAACTCAAATCCTTCATGAGAATCGAGCATTCTAAGCTTTTTTCCTCCGTATTTGTCCCTTGATTGATTCCAGTTTTCTTTTCCTTCCGGCCTTTTGTCTCTTGAGCCCTTCACCTCTTGATTTTTCTTATCCCGATCGATGGTGTTGACGGTTGTCCTGCCAGGTATTCTTCTGACAGTTTCATGATGAAATGCTGGCATCTTACGAGTCATTAATTCCAATGCATGGGCTTTGGTAGCCAAATCGCGAAAGGTTCCGATATCAGCGCTGGTGAGTCCGAACGCAATTCCTGTCTCCATAGAGTTCAGACACATTTTGACTTGTTCCTTTTCTTCTGGCAACTGCCTACACGATGCCCCCAGCGTCTTCCATCTGTCTATGAATTTTTCAACTGGTTCTCCTTCTCGCTGTCGTACTGAAGCTAATTCTGTGATACTAACATCGCGTTCTGATGAGAAGAAGTTTGACATGAAAGCATCTTGCATTTCTTCCCATGTGCGTATAGATCCCGGTGCTAAATTTGAATACCACCTGAAAGCTTTACTTGTCAATGATGATCCAAATAAGCGTAAACAGTATTGAGGTATTGTGGAGAAGTTTCCCATGCTGGTGATGAAATGCATCAGGTGTTCTTCTGGTGATCCTTCCCCATTAAATTTCTGAAATCTGGATGCTTAAAATTGGCTGGAAACGGAACATCCTCTACCTCTCTCGGGTAGGGTGTTCGGTATCTGAAACGACCGGTATTCGCTCGCTCTCTTTCTATTCTGACTGCTTCTTCGACGACTTGTCTTACATCATCTTGCGTTATAGCCTTGCTGCTGGAACTGATCCTCGTGATCCTATCTCTTGCGGACGAGAGCCTTCAGGTTGGTTCTCTTGTCCATTCGTTGCTCCCATCATGGGTGGAGCCACTATCTGGGCTACATTATGTGCCAGAGTTGCCAGAGCTTCTCTGAGGTTCCGGCATTCATTCATTAGCACTCTTTGTGCCTCTGCCATTTGATCAACACGTTCTTCAGTAGATGGCCTATTTCCTTGACCCGTTTCTGCCATATATACTGCGGCCTCTTGACTGTTTGTCGAAGTCATTTTTTGAGTAGAACGAGAATATGTTGACGTAACAGGACTTATAAAGAGGGGAGACATTGGAGTCTCGTTTGACTCGTGTACTTCCCGTGCTTTTAACCGATCGAGGTGATACAGTTATGGGCGAGCTTGTTTGAGGTGACACAGGCATCGGTGATCCTATCATCAGTGTTTTGCCTTTCTGCGGTTCTGTCCATTTGGTCTTTGGAGCAACCAAAGCTGGAAAATTATGCAACGAGAACTGCGAAGTAGTTTGTTCGGGATGAATTGCCGGAGGAGCGAGCTCAGGTTTTCTTCTAGCTATGCTGCGCGTGACCGGTCCCTCAGTTCGTGGTACAAGTACTTTCGCTTTGCGATTCTTTAAAGTCTTTGCTTTTGTCTTCTTGGACAGGACCAAAGTCCAATTCTCATCACTTTCTTGTGGTTGAGGTGAGACGGAAATAACTCCCACTGTTGCTTGAGTCGCTTTGCGCCTGCTTGTAGTGCTTGCTTTCGTATGCTCAGGAGTTTGGTTCGGCGCATATTCAATTATAAATCCGGTAGCGGTGAATCGGAAGTTCACTTTTCTCGCAACGTTAGCCATTAGCAATGTAGTGTGATTGAATTTGGGTACCTTCAATAACAAAACATTCATGAAATTAATATATGGAAGATTAAGTAAACTATCTTAGAGATGAAGGGGAGGATGTTCCCACTGAGAGTCGCCATTTTGGCGTCTAGAAGACGCCAAAAACAGTAATGAGAGTCTTGCAACTTTCCAATGTTAGTGTTAAATAAGATATAAGTCCCCAGCAGAGTCGCCATTTTGTTTCGACAAGAAAACAAAAGTATTCGATTTGGGAATTATCTTATTCAATCATAACAATGAGACAATTACAAAAAACAATCATCACACTTTATTGATTCTGAATTCATTTACATCCTCAAGAATCCCTTGATTCTAAGATATTTTACAAAGAATTCATTGCAAGTTACAGTTATCGCAGTTAAATATAAATTTCGGCAGCATAACAGCGCCGATCTTAATCATCTCCTATGACTTAGGAGGAATAGATAAATCGACCAATAGTCTTCAAGAGGACGGAGATTCCGGCAGCATAACAGCGCTATTTCAGTCATCTCCTGAAACTTAGGAGGAACACGCCTTTTCGTCGATGATTCTTCCTTTTCTCCTGAACAAGAAGAACCTGAAGACTTGAAGACTCTAGCCATTCTAACAGTATAACAGCCCATTGCTGTTATAGACTGTTCAGCAGTCGGTTTGCGCAGGTCCGCGCAAACAATATGCTTTGCGCGGGTCCGCGCAAACTATATCAACCCAGTGCCGCTTTGCGCTGGTCCGCGCAAACTTCAGGAGTCCAATACTCCTTTGTGCGCCGTCGCGCAAAGTGCAGGAGTCCAATACTCCGCACCTTTTGTCTTCTCTTTCGTCTTTCTTTCACTTCTGAAATCTTCGAACCCCTTTTGAGAGGAGGAACGGGGTATTTATAGACACTTTCTTCAATGGAAATCTCTGTTCTGGTCGATGTGGGACAAAAAAACCTTTTTGATCACCAACTTTGCGCTTCACGCGCAAACTATCAGCCCCGCGCAAACTATCAGTCCCCGCGCAAACTGTCTTCATAATCTTCCGCGCAAACCGTTCACTTTGCGCGGTCTGGCGCAACCATTTCACTTTGCGCGAACCCGCGCAAAGTGGTCTTTGAAGCTGATTTCTTGATCTTTCAAATTGATTTCTTGATTTTTCTCGTCTTCACTTCCTTGCTTATTTTATGCCTCAACACAATCTCAACTGAAAGAAGAACTGCAGCATTACTTAGAGATTTTCAACATAACTGAAGATTTGTAGGCATCATATGTAAACATTCTTTTGTACTGTGATGTATAAACAACTTTTAAAATTTTATTAGAGATATTTCAAGATATCCTACTTTCTTTCATCATTCCGAGCATATTCATTTGTTGTGCAGTTATCTTAGCGTGATATTTTATCAAAGCACTATTAACCACCACATATTATGATTGTCAGTATGGGATTTCCCTATGTGGTTCATGCTTTGATAGGCGCCGCTAGATTTCAGTTTAGTTAGATAGTCACACACAGTTTAAGCTCTTAAGTAGTTGGAGCAGTCACGGCCGTGAGTGAGATTTATGCACAGGGATGGCCACAGTAACTCTCTAGAGTTCGCGGGGCTTTACCAGGCTACCTTAGGTACCAAATCTAGAGTCGTCGGTCAATCAATGAGTAGGCTTATGCCCTTCCTCATGAGTTAATACCGAAATTAAACCAGGGATCTGGGTTTTCTTCATCTGTGAGTTCGGACCCATTCCTGGGAGGGTATCTTCATCCTCGTCTATGACGCTGTCGAAGAGCTCACAAATGGCATTGGTCTTACACGTGACTGGCCATTTAAACTTTTTGGCCTTTTAAGGCTTTTAGTCGCTGGCTTTGTCCGCTGCCCTCATGGGTATGCACATGATGGCCTTCACGGGCTTTTCAGGGCCAATAGCTTCTCATTGTTGCCCAAAATGGTGAGAGCGATAGGTCTTATGCATAGTTGGTCATGTAAGGCTTGGCTAAGTTACCTTAAGAAGTAAGTTACCATCGCTGTCATCAACTTTATATGTGGTTAGCTGCACAGTCTGTTCTGCTGCCAAAGTTGATAAATCAAAATTGATATTTCATCGTCGTTGATGATGTCTCAAGGACATTTATATTGTGTTTAGTACAATGTATCAGTTTGGCGATGATAGCAATTTTGATTAAAATGAGCTTATGTAAGCGATTGATGATGATAGCAACAGTTGCTACTTTGGCAATAATCATCAACGCTTGGTGATAATCATTGATGCTTGGCGATCATCAATGCTTTGGCGGCAAAGTTTGCACTTTTTATTCATTCTCGTGAAGGAGAGTACATGACTGTCATTCGCAACTTTCTTGCTCGTGAAGATAGAATATAAGGTTGTGCCTGTAAAGGCTATTTCATCATTTCATCTTTTCTTCATCTGTGATTGTCCCCTTTTGATATAGAAGATTATCTTGTTAATCTTGTAAATCAAAATTTCTCCCACTGTCAGGAGTAATATTTCTTGATGAAGTGAGCATTGACCGGTATACTGATGCCTCGTCCGTCTTGATCTGTTACTCTGTTCGCTCCATTGGAGTAAACTTCAGTTATTACATACGGTCCGTCCCATTTAGGGTCAAACTTGCCCCCTATTTTTTGAGTGACTATTATCGGCCTTTTCAACATCAAAACCAAATCCCCTTTCCTGAAAGATCAGTGTTTAACCTTTTTATCGAAAGTGACAGAAACTCTAGCTTGATATAATTACAAACGCTGCTGAGCTACCAGCCTTTTTTCATCAAGCAAATTCAATTCTTTCAGTCATATCTTTGCATTTTCGTCATCTGTAATTGATTGATGTACCACTACCCTTAGTAAAGCGACATGTATCTCGATTGGCACGACAGCTTCCACACCATAAACCAACGAATACGGAGTAGCTTGCGTCGTTGTACGGTGCATTGTTCTATAGGCCCATAGAGCTTCCTGCAGCTTTTCATCCCAGTTGCACTTATTCCTGTTCACCGTTTTCTTCAGTATTTTCACAATTATCTTATTGAATGCTTCAGCTAGCCCATTGGCCAGTGGATAATAGGGTGTTGAGAATGACTGGTGAATCTTGAACTTCTAACATAACTTCTCCACCCCCCTTATTCTTGAAAGGAGTGTCGTTATCTGTAATGATTCTCTTTGGGATACCGTGGCGATATATTATCGCATGCCGAATGAAATTAACAACATCGCCCTCTTTAACGCTTCGTAGTGCAACCACTTCTGTCCATTTGGAAAAATAGTCCATTGTTGCTATTATATACTGTTTTCCTCTAGACGATGACGGATTTATGGGGCCAATGACATCAAGTCCCCACGCGGCAAAGGGCCAGGAAGTGGCTGACTTATGAAGATCTTCAAGAGGTACATGTATGATGTCCCTGTGGATCTGACACTCGTGGCACCGTTTCGCATAATCTATTGCATCTTTGAACATTGTCGGCCAATAATATCTCATCCGGTGCACTCGGTGGAATAGGTTCCTCCTAGCTTGATGTGCCCCGCACTCCCCAGAATGTGTCTCGCGTAGCATTCGGCTTGCCTCTTCCTTGTTTAGGCATCGCAATAACATTTCATTGTAAGATCTTTTGTATAATTCTTCATTACACAAAATGAATCTTTTTACTTTTTGCTTAATTTGCGATTTCATTTCTAGAACATCTGGCAGGATTTCGTATTTGAGATAGTCGATGAAAGGCTGACGCCAATCATCTATTGTCACTTCTAAGCATTATATGGGTAGGGCTTCTGTCGTTTCACCAATCACCTCTGCAGAAGGTAAGAATCTTCGTTCTTCAATTGTTACTTGAAGGGGGCTTCGATCTGGGCAAGATAGCGTCACTGCTAGACTAGCCAAAGCGTCAGCTTTTACATTCTCATTTCGTGGTATGAGCTTGATTTCAATGTTCAAAAACTTTTTCAATAAATGTTGTGCTCTTCGACAGTATGGCAGGAGTTCTGGTTTTCTTGTTTCAAATTTAGTCGCCACCTGATTTATGACCAGCTTAGAATCCCAGTAAATTCGCAAATCTTTTATTCTCAGTTCGTTGTCTATTTCCATTCTGATGATAAGGGCATTATATTTGACTTCGTTATTCGTACACGCCATACCTAACGTGAAAGAATAAGGAAAAAAATCACCTTATGGGGTAATGAATATTACTCCGGCACCTGCCCCCGTCACTCGAGCTGCCCCATCAAAGAACATTTGCCATGCTTCAGTCAATTCTGTCATCATGACTTGTTCATCTAGGAATTCATCAAAAATAGCTTCATAACATGTCACCGGATGAGCTGCTAGAAAATCTGCCACTGCTTGTCCTTTTGCTGCTTTTGTTGGCTCGTACGTGATTGCATACTCTGATAATAGTAACATCCACTTTGCCAACCTTCCTAACAACATCGGCCTTGTCATTAAAAACTTAATGGGATCCGCTCGAGATATCATAGTTATGTCGTGGGACAAACAATAATGTCTTAATTTCTAAACTGCAAACACCAGCGCCAAGCATATCTTCTCGATAGGCATATAGTTGCATTCTGCACCGATTAATGTTCGACTTAAATAATAAAGTGCCGCTTCTTTCCCATTTTCATTCACTTGTGCCAGCAGGGCTCCTAGTGAATTCTCGCTGCTGATATATAAAATGAGGGGCCTTCCTTTCACAGGGGCTGTTAATACTGAAGGTTGTTTCAACAATTCTTTTATCGAATCGAAGGCATTCTGGCAGGATTTATCCCATATGAATTCTGTTCCTTTCTTCATCAGATGAGAAAATGGCTGGCATCTTCCTGTTAGGTTCGAGATAAAGCGGTGGGTATATGCTAACTTGCCCTGCAAGCTTTTCAGTTCCTTCAACGTTTTCGGAGGAGGCATATCTTGAATGGCGCTAACTTTCCCTGATTCTATTTCGATACAAACCGAGGAATTTTCCCGACGATACTCCAAACGCACATTTAGTTGGGTTCATCTTCAACTGTTTCTTTCTGATTCGGCGGAAAACCGACGCCAAATGTTCATGATGCTCCTCATGATGATTTGACCT
Organism: Magnolia officinalis; assembly: GCA_021015155.1. Taxonomy (NCBI): domain Eukaryota; kingdom Viridiplantae; phylum Streptophyta; class Magnoliopsida; order Magnoliales; family Magnoliaceae; genus Magnolia; species Magnolia officinalis. Next base: position 32,977 of record JAJHSJ010000894.1, on the reverse strand, counting down.
GACCACGAAGTCGTCTACATAACACTCGACATGCTTGTGCATCATGTCTTGAAATATATTCTACATTGCCTTCTGATACGTTGCCCCTGCATTCTTGAGATCGAACGGCATGACCTTATTATAATATATACCCAATGGAGTTCTGAAAGTTGTCGCCTCTTCATCTTCAAGCGCATTCGTATTTGATTGTAGCTAGTGTAGCCGTCCATAAAGGACATGACAGCATATTGCGTGGTACTTTCAATTAACATTTCATTATCGGCAGTGGAAAATCATCTTTAGGACATGCTTCATTCAGATCTCTGAAGTCGACGCAAACCCTGATCTGCCCATTCTTCTTCTTTATTGGGACGATGTTTGATATTCACTTAGGATATTTAACTTCTCTGATGAATCCCACTTTTATCAGTTTGCTTATTTCTTCTTCTATCTTAGGGACCAGATCTGGGTGAAACTGTCTGTGTTTGCTTAATGGGTCTTTTGTCCTTGGAGATATTTAACCGATACATTGCTATTGTTGGCTCTAAACCTGGCATTTCCGCATATGTCCAAGCAAAGACATCTTTATTTTCCCTTAAGAGACTAATGTAACAATTAGCTTCTTCATCTGATATATTGGCACTTATGAAAGTGTTCCGCGGTTCTTCCTCTGTTCCCAAATTTATCTCTTTCAAGTTGTCAATCGTCGGTTGCCCTCCATCCTCCATTTGCTTTGGAGATGTCTCTGGCTTGTTGATTATATCAAGGTCCGTTTCTACTATTTGATCGGCCGTCACCATATTCACGGAAGATTCTGCCCCCAATCCTAGGAATTTTTTTCACTTCTTTTGATTAGCCCCGACCAGAATCTGAATTCCTTTTCCGTAATTTAAACCAACGGGTTCTTCATGATTTTTTAACTTACCAAACTATATCTTTCCATTTCTTCAGGCATTAGACTTCCATTTCCCACCCCATTGTTGACTGTTTCGTCTTGTTTTATTTCTAATGGAGCATAGAATTTGATCAGTTCTGGATATCTTGCGCTGGGTTTAACACAAAACCATTTTGGAACGAGGGGAAACGGCCTACTCCTCTCAGCATATAGGAGTGGTACTGTATAATTTGATTGCAGAATCTCCAACTGTTTAGGCGATAGCAACATTAACGGCGGCTACCCTGGCTGTCGCAGATGTTTCGGGACAAAATATAACTTCTTCCTTGCTTTCTCCGTTACAGGCGACTTCATTCCTTTTTCCTTCACTATTTCCATGCAAGCATTTTCCTGGTTTTTATCCTCATCGTTCTCTTTCTCTTCCTTGCTGGCAAATGCGTCATAATAACTCACATCTGTAAAGAAAGCTTCAGCTTCAATATATGGTCTCTCATCAGCCAACACTTTATGTTGCACCCCATCTTTGCAGTATTTGAAACACTGGTGCAAGGTAGAAGGTATGATGCCATACTGATGCATCCACGGTCTTCCCAGAAGGATATTATATGTAGTCACTACATTTATAACATGGCAGAGATATTCATAATTAGTTCTCCTATCTCCAGTGTTATCGTGATCTTCCCAAGCGCACGTTGTCCGTCTTGATTGAAGCCTGTATCATCATTCCACTAGGGCATAGGTTCGAGCGTCGATATCCCAATTTACTTAGCATTGTTAATGATAACAGGTTTACAGTGGACCCATTGTCGAGCATTATCCATTTTACTTACATACCGCGAACATGACCCATTATCATTAATGGCCTATTATGTTCCTCATCACAGACTAAGTCTTCATCGAAGAAGAAGATAACCGGAAGACAATCTTCTTATTTCTCGCTTTCTAATTCAATCAACAATACCTCCCTTATACTTTCATCAGATAATGCTTTAATTAGGCTTTGTCGGGAGTTTTCTGACAACTTCAGAGCGTCATAAAGGCTCAATCGGGCCGGAATGCCTTTTAAGTGACTTATAATGTCATAAGTCACTTTTCTTGTCTCCTTTCTCATTTCCTTTTCACTGTTGTTATCATCGCTAGCATGACTCTTGGTTGCTTCCACTTTTTCTTTTCCATTTTTCGAACTCGGTGGGCTAACCATCTTTTTCCTTGATCGCAAGGCAGTTACAGCAACCTTCCTTGTCATTTTCTTATTACACACCTTTGTCTTCTCCTGATGGTCTCCTCGTAAGGTGAGTACATTTGCTGTTGCTCTTCTATTTCTTTACTCTCTCTTTTCCGACTATTATTTCACCCTTATTTATCATCCTTTGTATAATACACTTCAGTGTATAACAATTTTCTGTCGGATGCCATACCAGGCGATGGTAATGATAGAAATCTCTTTCCATTATTTTAGATGCCTCCCCGGGACGTTTTGATAGCGGCAATTCGATTGATCTAGCTTTTAGCAACTGATTCATCATGGGGAGTACATCCTCTTTTTCAAACATGAAACCCTCATGAGAATTCAACGATCGGGGTCTCTTGTCATAAAACCTCCCTCTGGGGCGACTCGGCTCTTCTCTCCTTTCCACCCTTTTGCCTTTCACTTCTCTTGATTCCTGGTCCCTTTTTTGTGGTCGACCACATTTGTGATCAACTTTTGAGATCCTCTTCTGACCATTTCATAATTGAACGCCGGCATCTTCCGAGTCATTAATTCTAGAGCATGCGCTTTCGTAGCCAAGTCGCGGAAGGTCCTGATGTCTGCACTGGTGAGACCAAATGTTATTCTGATTTCCATGGAGTTCAAGCACATTTTCACTTGTTCTTTCTCTTCCAGTAATTGCCTGCAAGAAGCCCCTAAGTTCTTCCATCCGTCTATAAATTTTCCACTGGCTCTCCTTCTCTCAGTCGTACTAAAGCTAGTTCTGTGATACTGACATCACGTTCTGATGAGAAGAAATTTGACATGAAAGCGTCTTGCATCTCTTCCCATGTTCTTATCGACCCAGGCGTTAGGCTAGCGTAACACTTGAATGCTTTATTCGTCAGAGAAGACCCAAATAATCGGAGACAGTATTGGGGTACTGTGGAGAAATTCCCCATACTGGTGATGAAGTGCATCGGGTGTTCTTTTGGCGATCCATCCCCGTTGAACTTTTGAAAATCCAGATGCTTGAAATTGTTCGAGAAGGGATATCTCTAGTTCTCTCGGGTATGGCGTCCGATATCTGAATCTTCCTGTGCCCTCACGTTCTCTTTCCGACCTGACCGCTTCTTCAACGACTTGTCGTACTTCTTCCTGTGTCACTATTCTTATTGTGGGAACAGATCCGTACGACCCGGTCCTCGGCAGCTACGACCCTTCGGGGTGTTTCTCTCTGTCATTCACATCTTCAGTTACTAGGGGTGCCGTCAGTCGGGCAACATTGTGTGCGAGGGTTGCTAAGGCTTCTCTAAGATTCCTGCATTCTTCCATCAGTGCTCTCTGTGCCTCCACCATTTCATTTACACGATCTTCTGTAGTTTGCGTATTTTCCTGATTTGTTCCAGCCATGTGCACTGTGGCCTCTCCACTTTTTGATGAAGTTGAGGTCGGAGTGGGATAAGAATATGTCGACGTGATAGGGCTCACGAAAAGAGGGGAGGATGGGGTTTTCATTTGACTTCTCAGTGCTCTCGTTGTCATTGGTCGATCGGGGTGAAACAGGCGCTGGTGAATTTACTAGCAGTGCTTTGCACTTTTGTTCTTTCGTCCATCTAGTTTTTGGGGTTATCAAGGTCGGGAAATCACTGGACGTTAGTTGCGGAACTGTTCGCCTGGGGTATATCGCAGGAGGGGCGAATTCAGGATTTTTTCTGGTGACATTTCGTGTCACAGGACCCTTGACTCTTCTCAGTGGCGAGTTTGTTCTTGTTGCAGTTGCAGTCTGGGCCCTTGTCCTTTTATGAGTGACGACGATCCATTCATCTCTTTCTCTTTGTGCCACTGGCGAAGCAGTTACGACTGTAACAGCCACCCGTGATACTGTTTGCTTGTTTGCTACCACTTTACCCTCATTTAGTCTAGCTCGTTTATCATCATATTCCACCACAAGTCCTGCCGTGATGAAGTAGAAGACTGTATTTCCTTAAATGACTGTCATTGATTGGTTGGTTGTGATATTCTTCTCTCTCCTGTCGTTCATATGCACGAATAAAGGAAATTAGTACTTACATTAAATCATATTCTATCTTGGAGAAAAAAGGTAGGATGTTTCTGCTGAGAGTCGCCATTTTAGCGCCTTGAAGACGCCAAACAGTTGTGATTATCTCCCTTATAATTCTTAGGTAATATTCAAATGAATATGAAAAGTCCCCAGCAGAGTCGCCATTTTATTTCGAACAAGAAACAAATGCATTTCATTTGAGGGATTTTGTTCATTTGATTAATTACTAGAAGAAAATAGGAAAGATAATCACTTTATTTTATATATTCTAAGTTCTTTACATCCTTTTCTCCTTTGATTCCAGATAGAATACTCATAGATCATGATATACAATCAATGTTTAACATCCAAATTATGCATAAATGTATAAAACATTAAAACATAATGTTGAATGTTGTGCTGAGAGTCATTATATGTTATCAAAAGCCATTATGTGTTGGCAGAAGGCATTGTACGCTGGCGCCTTTTGTGCGCTGGCGCCCTTTGTGCGCTGGCGCTTGCTATGTGCGAGCGATGTTTGTGCACTGACGACGTTGTGCGCCGCACAACAGTCATTACGCACAACAATGACGAAGATGTACCTCTCTCTCTCTCTCTTCAAATCTTCCTCCGCTTCTTGATTGGTCGCTCCTGACCCCTTTAGAGGGGTTAAGGGGTATATATAGCTTCCCACATGTGCGAACGTGCCACGTCGTCGTTATGCAGTCCGCTTTGCTCTAACCACCTTTGTACGAATTCCATTGCGCGATATCCTTTATGCGGAACTTCGTGTGCACTACCCTTTGTGCGAAACTCGCTGTGCGCTCTAATCTCCTTCATACAATGATTATTTCCACACAAAGCTTCGTTTCTTCCGCACAATGCTTATTTTTCCGCACAAAGCTTGTTTTTTCTGCACAATACTCTTTTTGCACATTTTGCTAGCGCACAATACTTTTTCTGTTGTCTTCCACTCTTTTTATGCCTCAACAAGACGGCTATGAACTGTCTCTAAAATTTTGGATGGCTCTTAACCGTCTTTAATATGAACTGAAATCGTCTTATAAATGTTGAACGTCCACAAATCATTTAAGACGGTCAAAATCCGTTGGTAACTGCAGAGAAAAGATGGTTATCGACTGTCTGGAATAAAAGTCGGTCCTTAGTTGTCTTATAAGCAGTCATCTGAGACTGTTAGAGACTGTCTGCATTAGAGACGGTCCTTAGCCGTCTTATAGTGGTCATCTGAGATAGTCAGAGACCGTCTGCATTAAAGACGGTCCTTAGTTGTCTTATAGTGGTCATCTGAGACGGTCAGATACTGTTTGCATTAGAGACAGTCTTTAGCTGTCTTATAGTGGTCATTTGAAACAATCAGAGATCGTCTGCATTTGAGACGGTCATTTGCTATCTTATAGGCCCAAAACAGCCTTACCCTTCCTCTGTCATGACTCCCTCACGTAAAGTAGATCATGCCTTAATGTGGGGTTATTGTGGGGGCCACCTTGATGTATGTATTACGTATCCAGGCCGTCCATTAGTTTCCCACTCTACATCCTTCTTATTTTATTAAAAATTGAGTTTTAGGAAATGAAGTTCGAAAAAATTTTGAGATTAAAAATAATCAAGATTTTGATAAATAATTGACATTCTGAAAAAGAAAATTGAGAAGTTTAAAAAACTTATGAATTTGAAAAAATATATATAGTGGAGATGCTTAGAAAAACAATTAACAAAGTTTGAGAAATTTTGAGATTTTGAAAAAAAAAAAAAAAAAAAAAAACCGTGATTTAATAAAAATCTAGATTTTGAAAAAAAAAAGAAAATAAGAACTTTGAATAAAGTTGATAATTTGTAAAGATAATTAAATTTCCAAAAAAATGATATTTTGAAAAAGAAAATTGAAAATATTAAAAAATTTGTGAAAATTTTGACAACTTTGAAAAAAAAAATATTTTGAAAAAGAAATTGAGATTTTGTATTTCAAAAAAAAAAAAAAATTTTGAAAAGTTCGATAACAAAAGTAAGATGTTGATGATGTGTTGTATTTCATGTCGTCCATATGTTTCTCCAACCCATTTTTGAGCGGGCTATAAAAAAGAAAGTGTAGATTTAAATCTTAAGTGGACCGCACCACCGAAAAGAGTGGTAATATGTGCCTTGCCATTAAAAATTATAAAGAGCCCGCCATAAGGTTTTGATAGTGTTTATTTGAAATCCAACTTATTGATAATGTAAAGAAGATCTGGATGAAGGGAAACTACAAAGATCAAATTGATCCAAAACTTTTGTGGCCTTCAAAAGGTTTCTAATGGTTATTCATTAGTGTTTTGATTGGTATGGCCCACCTGAGATTACCGAGTTCTTATGATTTGGAATCACATCCTAAAATTTGATGGAAAAATATATGGACGGTATCAACATACACAAAATATATTAAGGTAAGCTCTACACGGTTAGGATAACACCCATGAAGGAGTTACCTAAATAGTGAAATGGTACTATAAGGTCGATTTCATGGGAACTTCCCGTGAGGTCAATATGTGTGGGCCCCACCATCATGTGAGTAGAACATTAACACCATGCATTTGATGGGTTATAGCATCTAAAACTATGTGGGGGCCACGTGAGTTTTGGAAGATATCCCTTTAGGTTATGGGATATCCCAAGCATTTGATGGGCTATAGCATCTAAAACTATTTCCCTTTCGGTTATGGGATATCCCAAAAATTTGTCATATACAAAACTCAGGTGGGCTATAGCATCTAAAACTATGTGAAGATATCCCTAAAGGATATAAAAGCACTTAGTGGGTCCCACGTGAGTTTTGGATGCGGCTGAAACTTGGTCTTACCCGTCATCCTACATAATGAATGGGCTGGATTTGTGAACCACATCTAGGTGGGCCCAATAAATGATTATGAATAAACAATGGGAGGGTAACCACTCTCAACTATAGTATGTGGTGTGGCCCACCTAAGTCAATGTACTTTATTTTTAAGCCCATGGCCACAATGGAATGGTGCATCTGACTGATGGGGCAGATCCAAAGTTAGTGTACCCCACAATAGAAAAGAGTGGGATAGTGACACCCACCGTTGAAACCTTCTTAGGGCCGACCATGATCACCACAAGTAAATAGGCCTTTAGCCACAATTTTTTAGCCTCAATTGAAAAAATGGAGGCTAAATGTGTTTTTTAGCCTCGGTTGCTAAGGAATTGAGGCTAAAAGTTCATTTTTCACCTCAGTTCTAAAAGTTCATTAATTTACCTCGGTTGGTACAAAACAAAGGTTAAAAGTTTACTATTTTGCCTTGGTTGTTGAGAAATTGAGGCTAAAATTTTACCGTTTCACTTCAGTTGGTGAAAAATCGAGGGAAACAGTGTGAATTGAAAATCTACCGTTGAAAAAATATTGAGGGACATAGAAGTTTTGGATCAAGGTTATATTTGTGTTTTCCCTTTCATCCATGTTTTTACGATCTTATGTACAGGTTGGATGACAAATAAACATCAATGTGGGGCCCAGCGAGGTTTCAACAATGGAAATCATTATTCCCACTATTTCCCTATGGTATGGTCGACTTCAGCTTTGGATATGGTTCAATTTTGGTCTTAACCACTTAAATGAGCTGGGAAAACGGATGGACGGCGTGGATAAACAGAGTTTACTCAGTACGATAAGAGCGTACTGAGTAACTCAATACGCAATCTGATTTCCTCTCGACCCTCCTCTCTCTCTCTCGACCCTCTTTGTCTTTCTCCACCCTCTCTCTCTCTCTCTCTCTCTCTCTCTCTCTCTCTCTCTCTCTATCTCTCGACCCTCCTCTCTATCTCTAGCGCCCTAATCCTCTCTCTCTCTCTCCTCCCCCTAACCTCTCTCTCCATCTCTCTGTGTTTGATCCAAAGAAGAGAGGGAGCCGAAACGACACCCTCCCTACCCACACATGCCCTCATTAAGATCCAAAGAGGTACCAATCTCTCTCAATCTCAATGATGATTTATGAATTTGGGAGATTTAGTAATTTGTCAATTCCCGATTAGATGTAGACCCCCATATAGAGATTTGGGGATTTTAGGGCTTACATATTTGAATGTGGACCCCGAATTGGGGATTTTCTAATATTACAAATTAGGAATTTGGGGATTTTAGAATTTTAGGGATATCGAGGATTTTTGGAATTGGGGATTTCTCACTTATCCATCTAGAAACTTCAGTTTGATTTCATCATTAAGAGCAAAATTTCATGATATATGGTGTAACCAAATGCACCTTTTATAGAGTAGCCAATAGAGAGTGCATATCAATGGATTGGACAGTCCAAGTGCCCCACTGCAACTAAGAGAATTATAGCTCCGAGAGCACCTGAGCATCTCTACAGGAATAGGCCCATCTTTTTTTTTTTCGTTTTCATTATTTTCTTTATTTATTTCTTTATTTTTGTTTATTTAATTTTTTTTTATAGAATTAGCGTCAACAGATCCTAACCATGCACATTCAGTGGGCTGAAGCAGTACTGAAGTCTAAATCATTTCGACAATGTGTGGATGGTACCAGGGGCAAGGTTCTGATCTGAGGTTCCATAGTTTGCTGATAGTATTAGTTCCCAATTATACAAATCTCTATCTTGAAGTTTTCATCAATGGAGAGAGAGAATCACATCACATCTTTCCTACCAAAGAATACTTGGCAATTGAATGCATTCATTTGTGCACCTTTATTCTTCTTACATGTAGAACTTTGGCTATGTTAAAGTGCTTGCCACTAATTCCAAGCAAGGAGAGAAGGACTTTCAAACAAAGGTAATTCTTGTTAATACCTTAGGCCTTACAAACTATTTATACAAAGTATCGGAACTTATTTGTTTTGAGATTCATTACATTAGTTAATCTTTAAAACTGTAAGCATTCATATTCAGTTTTTAAAATGTCACTACACCAAAAGCATTTATTTAAAACGACGGGTACTTTGGTTCAAGTGGGTAAGTTGAAGTTCTTCTGACGACGAATTCTGCCATAACTGTAGCTGAAAAGGGTTTATATGGTGTGGTGTGTGGCCCATTTACAAGGTTCGAATGCCCCTTTCATCATTTAATCATTCATACCTCAAATGATCATGGATTTATGTGTATTTAGCTTTTATAGGTTTGGTTATAAGCTTGGTTTAGAAGAGCAATGATTCTGATTAGGAATGTAACGTCCTGAAAATTGGGGGGTCGAGCATAAACTCAACTCCCGAGTTCCGACGCATTACTTATGTAACAAAATGAATGATGATTGAATGTTGTCTGTATTAGTGTATTGAACATGAGTAAGATTAAGCCAAAACAGCATATCTACTCTAGAGACAGTTAAATTTGCAAGCGGAAGAGTATGATAGATATATAAAATATATAAACTGTGGTGAGTCTCCAGAGTGTGATAATGTTACCAGGTTAATGAATTACAAGTACAAGTCCAATTTATAAGAAAAGTGTAAAGTCATCTAGAAAACATCCCTATACCCCGTCGATCAAGACACGGCTCGCATGAAGCCGCCAGAAATACGGCATAGACAAGAAAGCATCCACATCGTCGCAGAGGTCTGGCTCCGCCTCACAAGCATCGCCATCTGCAATCAGACAAAGTCTGGTGGGTGTTCGAAACACCGTCCTGTAACGTGGGAGTGAGTGATCAACTCAGTGGAATAATAAAGCATAGGTTAACATGTTATCAACTCAATCAAGCAGTAATGATAAAGCAATACAATCAAACAATTCTAAATACTCTTATTAATGCAAGTATGAATGCAGTCATGATGTATGCCCTTGCCAAACCACCCTCATGCGACACCATCTTACGTTCGCGACATGCGTTCATCCCTCAGTGCTCCACATCTACCAGGCACATGCAATGCGATGATGAGCATGATTACCGAGTAGTTATTAGTCCATTTCAAACAGCAGGATTAGGAAACTAAGGTACCTCCCTTGTATCATTCCCAAACATGATCCATTCTAGAGTCGTCAGTCCTAGTTAATCTCATACGATGGTGTGTTTTTAGGTCGCTGCAAGGGCTGTCAAGGCTGTTACACGGAACCGTTACACCACTCCCCCATCACCCTTTTAACGGTTCATCACTAAATTGATACAGGCCTAGTTCATACTCTATACACTGCGGCAAAACTCGTCGCCTCACCGCAAATTCAGAGTATGCTCGAGGTCACTACAAAGGGCTGTCAGGGCTGTTGCTCGCATTCATTACACCACTCCCCCATCACCTTATCAATGTAGGCCGACAGCACAAATATAGTGTCCCATACCACCATAATTGGCTCACGAGTCTGGTTGCTCACTGGTCACTATGGGGAGGCACGTGGCCCCAGCGTAGGCTGACAGCTCAACCACGGTGTCCCATACCACCATGCCCGGTTCATGAGTCTTAGCGGATCGAGGTACCATGGTTAAACGGGATTTCACTAGTAAGTTTGGTACCCTAGGTTCAAGCAGTAGCGTCTAAACATGGTGAACATACATTAGACAGATCGGGTTACTTGAAGAGCTCGGCTAGCTCGAGCGCACAACAAGTTGAACGATATGAAGCGCATAAGCACTTCGTGTGGCCAACCACTATCGTCAACCAAAGTACGACTCGGGTTCGTCGAACACATCTCACGTGGCAATTGAATCTCAGCCACGAATTCGATCCCGTTACCGACTGCCTGGACTATACAATAGCCCCAATCACATTCAATTTCAGATAATTAAAGCAGTAATGGATCAAAATTCAAATCATACAATCAAAGTCTGATATTATCCGTTTAGGGCTGCAAGGACTGTTGCACGGAATCGTTACACCACTCCCCCATCACCCATAACGTACCATACAACGTAAACATGAATTTAAACCTAAGCATTACATAGATAAAATCATACAATCAGTTGAGCATGTTATGAAGTACAACACAAGCATGAGTTTGTACATATTCAGTTCCTAATCACATAGATATCTAAAGAAAGCATACATATAGTTACAAGAGTTGAGAATCATACCTCAATGCCCTTATACATTACAATTTACTAACTATTACTCATTCAACATTTCAACAAACACTTTAGACTACTTACATCAACATACACGACATATGTTGATCACATAGGTAATAGGCCAAATCCTTTCACTAGGGAGTCGCCCCAATTATAACACGCGTGCACCCACGACGAATAATCATGGCAAGCATGAATCCAAGTTCCATATTCATTGGAACATTTTCACAAACACTTGGGCTACACAATTTATTATATATAGTGTATATTGGTCGTGGCGTGATTTAGGGCAAATCCTTTCGTCAAAGGGGTATCGCCAATGCAACAATCATATATCCATGACAATTAGTCATGGCGAGCACGAATGAGAATTCTATACTCATTCAGTCATTTTCATAAACACTTAGAATACGCTCTTTCAACATACATAGTGTGCATTAGCAAAACATGTATTAGGGCGAGTCCTTTCGCCAAACAAGTATTTTATCCATATATAATATATCAATACAGCAAATAATCATGGCAAACATATTTTCAAAATTTATACGTATACGGTACTTTCTACAAATACCTAAAGTATGTAAATTTCCATATTCTTCATCTTTAATCGAAACGAAAAACAGACAGCACTTTGTACATATGCAATTGCATGCAGATCATGAATCTATCATTATTTGACATTGAAAGCATTGAAAACCATAACCTATACATCTAAAGTCCACACCTTTTGTCGTAGAATCGTAACGAATCAGCTAAGTTTACTACGCTTTCGTATTCGGCAATTTGGTAACCTATAGAATGAAATCGGTTAGCTATTTCATAACCTACAACTATCAAAACCCCAAATCAGTTTAGGGTTAGGGTCTCTTACCTAGAAACGAAGCTGGAATCGCCGGGAAAGCGATTAGAACGGAGCGGTGGAACTCGTGGAGCGACAGGGAAGCATGGCAGGGAGATTCTCCACATCTCCCACACTTTCTCTCTCTTTTCTCTCTTCTCTCTCTAGGGTTTCTCTCAAATTCGTATGACTGTGAGAGAGAGGGTTCTAAGGTCCTTATATAGCCTAAAAACACACTGAAATAGACTTATGGTCAAGGTATACTTAGGTTATAACCAAAGTGAGCCTTTTCCAGCTCAACGGAGCACTTCTGGCAGGCCTCCTTGAGCCAAAGGTCGGACTTAAGCTCACCAACCTTGGATCTAGGTGGAGTTACGTTTTCATTTCGGTTGGATTTTCCAGATCGCACGTGGCGGACCAGTTTCAGTTCAACGGTCAGCGGATCTCGATCGGAGATTTCGAGTACATGGATATGTTTGGGGAAATATCCCTGATCCGAGGGTGTAATTTGGTCTGATTCTGACGTGGTTGCTTAATACTGATCCGCAAGCGAGAGGTGCCAGATTTCATAAATTTCTATGTTATTTTGAATTAATTTCACATTTCTCACACTCCCCGCTCCGAGCTCAAGCGAATAGCGCTGGGACACTATCTGAATTTGATTTCCGAGATGGTTGTCGAGCCGAGCAAGGCGGTCCTAATTCCTTAACTTCGTATTAATCGGACTTTCGATGTACGGTCCAGATCTGATACGGAGTTTCGAGATGCTCCTGAGAGCAACGGGGTAATGAGATTGATCCTAGATTTTAGGGTAACCTAGCGTCAATGATTCTACAAGTTTTGGGTCTTGTAGATCGTATTTAAAGCGATTGGTGCTAATTTCACAGGCACTCTAGTTTAACACTAGTTAATTCTCGCCTAATTTCTAAAGGATTTAGTCCTGGGTGATTTCGGTCTGAGGTGGTACTTAATCCTTTGTAGCAATGTTTAGTTTAAGTATCGTTCTTCATTACCTAAACTTCAAGATAGTGTCGAATGCGAAAGTACTTAGAAAATTTAAAGAAAAAGGTGGTGAAAGGTGATATTTGTGAAGGAAATGGGTTCAAAAGCGGTTTTAGACTTTGGGATTCAGTTCTGACAGGTTAATAAGGTGTTAGGAGCGACCCATTGCCTAAGGTCGTCTAATCCCAGGTTGGCAAAAATTCGGGATGTTACAAGGAAGTAATGTGATTATAATGTTGTTTGGTAATGGCAGTTCTCTTTATGATGGTGATGATGATGTCAGCAACAATATTTTATTAGGAGTTATATAATTTATATAATACTTGGCGTTGTATTTGTCTCTGCTTGCTTCATTCATATGAGCTAGTATTGTTAAGCAATGAAACTAGAATCTCATGAGGAACATCTGAGTTTCGGTAATGCATTTTCCATCGTTTACCATGGCTAATTCACGTTAAGTTGATATATGATATGTGTTGTTCAAGCGTTTGGACGTGTGATGACAATGGATTTACCCACAGTGGGTATAAGTGAAACCCAATATTTTAAAGCTCACAACAAGTTTACAAATTAGCCTGGTTGACATCATATAACCTTTGAAGTTTTTATTAAAAATAAATGAAACAACACAATCCTCCAGAGCAAGCACCCCAAAACACTACAAACAGAATTTCACAATAGACATGATTGGGACCCACAGTACATCATTAGATGCAGGATTTGCCAGACTATCTTCTTAATCCAATATGCTTGTTGGTGCCATGTGGCTTGGATGGAAGCTTCCTATATTGGTCAGCTTGTGAAGAGTTCCGGCATCATAACATGTTGTTCCGATGTTAAGCCCTTGATGCAGGTTGTTGTCTACACGTGAAGAGTGTGGGTTTGAAATTTACCAGGTAATAATGCATTGTCTATCCCCCCCCCCACTTGCACACATAAACACACTAACTGGCCTTTATCTGAATTATGCATGCATGGTGCTTATGTTATAACTAAAATGGGTTTTCTAGATAGTAATTGGTTTTTCTCCAATAGAAAATTGGGTTTTTCTATTTGTGTTTCATGGTTTTTGTTATTATAAGAGTAGAGTTTTGTTGTTGCCTTTTTATTGTTTCTGCCTTGATACAAGTCTAGCTTTCTTTTATGATTCTACTTTCCTTTGCCCATTGCATGAATTGTTTTCTACGTTTTTTTTTTTTTTTTTGACATGAGCTTGTGTTCTTATGCAATTTGAAGTTTTCAATTTTTCTGTTAAAATGATCTTCTGATTGAAATTGGAATTATTAATTAAAAACATTCAAATCCTTTAGGAATTAGACAAAATTAACTAAGAGCTAAACTAGATTAGCTACGAAATCCGCTTGATCCACTTTAAATACGATCTGCAAAACCCAAAACTTGTAGAATCAGTGACGCTAGGTTACCCTGAAATCTAGGATCAATCTCATTACCCAGTTGCTCTCGGGAGCACATTGAAACTCCGTATCGGAGCTGGACCGCACATCGAAAGTCCGATGACCACGAGACTAAGCGCTTAGGACCACCTTGCTGGGCTTGACAACCATCTCGGAAATCAACTCCAGATAGTGTCCCCGGGCTATTCACTTAAGTCCGGAGTGAAGAGTGTGAGAAAACGTAGTTTTCTTTAGAAATTAAATCAGATTTAAGTAATCTGAGACTTGTCGCTTGCGAGCTGAATATAAAGATTCAGACTGTCAGAATCTGACCGAAATATACCCTCGGATCAGGAGAAATTTCATACTCATGGCAGTGTACTTATAATCCTGATCGAGTTCCGGTGACCGTTGAACTGAAACTGGTCCGCCACATGCGATCTGGAAACCCGATTGGAACAAAAACTTAACTCGAGCTAGATCCATGGTCAGGGAGCTTAAGTCTGACCTTTGGCTCAAGGGGGGGTTCCGGAAGTGCTCCGTTGAGCTGAAACAAGCGCCCTTTGGCTATAACCTAAGTATACCTTGGCCCTGGGGTCATTTCCATCAATTTTAAGCCTATATAAGGACCTTAAACCCTCTCTCATTCACTCCATACGAATTTGAGAAAACCCTAGGAGAGAGACGAGAGTAAAGTGAGAGAAAGTGTGAGGGAAGTGGGAGGAGATTCCTGTTGCTCTATCCTGTCATTCATAGTGCTTAACCATCACTATCACATCGCGATTCCAGCGATTCTGATTTCGTTCTTAGGTAAGAAAACCTAACCCTAATATGTTTTCGGGTTTCAGGTAGTGTAGGTTATGAAATAACTAACCCAACTCATGCTATAGGTTGATATACCCTCGTTGACGAAGCCTTAGGGTTCCTAGCGAATTCGTTACGCTTCTACGGCGTAAGGTGCGGACTTTAAACGTATACGTTATGGTTTTTAAGGCTTTCAATGTCAGTTAATGATATATTACTGACGTAGATGCTATTGCACATGTATAAAGTGCTGTCCGTTTCATTTTTCAGATATACGTTAACTATGTTGAATATACTGTATTCCCCGTTTTGTAGAAATACCGTATACGTATGAAATACAGATTTGTGCTTGCCATGATTAAATGCTGTCTATGTATGCTAGATGCATGTGTATCAACTTCTGGGTGAACGGATTAGCTTAATACATGTTATCCCGACATACGTTGTGTATGTTATAACGTGTAGCCTAACTGTTTGTAGAAATGTTTGAATGAATATGGAACTATGATTTATGCATGCCATGACTATTGGTCGTGAATGCATGATCGTGGTTCATGTGGCAACTCCTTTGTGAAAGGATTTGCTACGACATGTGTTATAACTAGCATATTACAGGTATGTTGGAAGGTGTAGTCTAAGTGTTTGTAAGACTGTCTAAATGAGTAAGTAGTTAGTAAATTGCAATGTATAAGGGTGTTGAGATATGATTCTCAACTACTTTAGCTATGTGTATGCTTTCCTCCATGTACCGTATATTAGAGTGTCTGTTTATCTATGTGATGCATATGTATAAATCCATGTTTAAGTTGTATTCTATAAAATACAAAAATAAAGCCGTGAAGGGTGATGGGGGAGTGGTGTAACGATTCCGTGCAACAGCCCTGGCAGCCCTAAAGCAGACATGATTGTATGATTTGAAATCTTGATCCATTACTACTTTAACTATCTTCTAGGATATTTTGTTGTAATTGAATGTGATTGGGGCTATTGTATAGTCCAGGCAATCGGTAACAGATCTAAGATTGGTGGATGATGTTGTTTCGCCACACAGGATGTGTTCGACGAATCTGAGCCGTACTTCGGTTGTCGACAGTGGTTAGGCTACATGGAGTGCTTACGCACTTCATGTCGATTCACTTGATGTGTGCTCGTGCTAGTCGAGCTCGTCAAGTAACCCAATTGACCCTATGTATGTTCACCATGTTTGGACGCTACTGCTTGAACCTAAGGTACTAAACTTACCAGTGGAAACCCCGTTAACCTTGGTACCTCGATCTGCTAAGACTCATGAGCCGGACATGGTGGTATGGGACACCATGGTCGAGCTGTCGGCCTACGCTGGGGCGACGAGTCTCCCCTTAGTGACCAGTGAGCAACCCAGACTCGTGAACCGAATACGGTGGTATGGGATACTGTATTTGAGTTGTCGGCCTACACTGTTTTGGTGACGAAGCCGTGATGGGTGATGGGGGAGTGGTGTAACGATTTCGTGCAATAGTCATGGCAGCCCTAGACGTGCCCTTTGTAGTGACCTCGAGCATACTCTGAACCTGCGTGGAGGCGACGAGCCTTTCCGTAGTAATCAGAGTATACACTAGGCCTGTACTGATTTGGCGACGAGCCCTTTGCAGCGACCTAGAACCGCAACATCGTATGAGATTTACTAGAACTGACGACCCTAGAATGGTCATTGTTTGGGTATTGATATAAGGGAGGTACCTTAGTTTCCCAAATCCTGCTGTATGAAAAGGACTAATAAGAACTTGGTAATCATATGCATGCACCGCATTACGCGTGCGTTCAGGCGTAGCAGGTCAAGCACTGAGGCAGTGTTGTTCATGCACGAACGTGAGATGAAGTCGTTGAGGGAGCGTAGGCGAGGGCATGCATCATACATTCATACCATTCTTGCATTAACAAGAGTACTTAGGGATGTGTGATTTACTGTTTTATCATTACTGCTTGATTGAATTAATAACATGTTGACCTCTGCTTTATTGTTTCACTAAGTTGATCACTCACTCCCATGTTACGGGACGGTGTTGTACACACCAACCAAACCTTGTCTTAGTTTCAGATGATGGCGATGCTTGCGAAGCGGAGCCGGACTTTTATGATGATGAGGAGGGTTTCTCCTGTGTGCAGCTATCAGGCGGGTCTATGTAGACCATCTTCTGATCGACGGGATTACAGGGTTGCTGATTTGACGCCATTACACTTTAGTTTGCACTTTTGGAACGCCCATGTATAATCATTTTGTTCATTTTTGGTATATACATGTATATATAACCTGGTAACATGTTCATACTCTGGAGACTTATAATAGTTTATATACTTTTATATATCTATCACAGTCTTCCGCTTGCAATTTCACTTGTCTCTGGAGTATGATATGTCATTTTGGTATAATCCCATTCATGTTTCAATGCAATCATCATAATCATCATTATTATGTTGCATAAGTGATGCGTTGGAACTCAGGAGCTGAGTTTTTCTTAACCCCTGATTTTCAGGGCGTTACAAGATGGTATCAGAGCATGATTTGGATTAAACTGGACCTGGGTTATGGTCACACGATGCACACTGACGTACTTTGACTTAAGATGGAGTGACGGAATGTAAAAACATACTTAGGATTTTTCAAATTCGCCGAACGGCGAAACCGACCGAAATCGACCTCCGAGATTGGGCCTGTACACACCCATGATCGCGTGAAATGGTCCCAACCCACTTCTAGACCATCAATCGATGGGTTTAGACCATGTTTTATGCCATCCCAGCTGTTTAAAATCGGTAAACGAGGATGTACATCAGAATCTACCCGAAATGACCTGAAACGGCTCAAAATGGAGTCGGGGGCCTAACAAACCATGTCCAGGGGGACCTAGGATGGGACCCACACATTTTTGGGACCCAGGGGGCAGGAGGACCTCGTCCAAATGGCGACCCCTCACCAGAACCTCCAGAGGTCAGCGAGGACCTCGCCGGTTTGGCGAGGCCTCACCGCCGGGCGGGCCGGCTCGGGCCGACACCTTTGGGTGTTGTGGGGCCCACTGATCCAGGGTGGATCGATTAAAACCCCCCAAACACATCCTTCCTTCACAAACCACCACTCCAAGCTTTCCTTTTCTCCAAAACTTTCTGATTTCTCTCTCAAACCTCCCCTCCATTCACCCATTTCGTCATTTTCTGTCAAAACACACATACCTCTACCATTTTCAGCAATAGCCACCCTCCAACCTTTCCATTCTCTCTCATTTGAACTCTTAAACCCCCCATTTGAGTCTCAGATTCGTGCAAAACCCACTAACCCACATTTTTGCGTCCCATAACCTTCACACCCTCCAAATGTTAGGACATTTAGGGCCGTTCGGCCAACTACATTCGGTGCGATTAAGGTGGATGGAATTGTACAAGTAACAATAAATGTATGTGTAAGGTATTGTCCCTAGATTGGGTGTATCCCATGGTTTCCAACACCATGTTTGGAATGTATGCAATTAAAAGCAAATTCCAGAATTTTCTTTCAAATTACACTTGGAAATTCATCATCATGGGATTTGGAAATCCCATCTCACACTTTCCAATACAAGGTTCATTTTCCAAAGCCTATAAAATTAATTTTAATCCCATCCCACCCTCTTACCAAACATGCCACTCCCAATCTCGAGGTGGGATTAGCACACCACTGGCTAAACAGTCCCTTAGAGTTTTGGACCTAAAGTTGGTAGTCTTAGATTTTGACAATTTTGACAATATAGGGAATCCAATAAATTGATAACATGAACCCTAGGACCTCCTTAGCTGGTATGAGCATATGTGAAGCGCTCGAGCGCAGCTAAATTCAAGTTCGGGCAACTCGATTCCAATCTGACAATTTCTTCTATTAAAACTGGTATAAGATCATCTAGCGTATGAGCATAGACTTTAGATTACAACTCTTGGATTACCGCTACTCCTAAATTACGACTAAGTTACTGGTTATACTAAGGAATGTAAAAGACTAATTATGCTAAGATAATTGAATGATAGACTAAGCTTGTTTGACGTAGAAACTATTCACGCTCAGAGAAAACTTATATATTCCTTGGATTTAATGTTAGGTCAAATCAATACACCCCTTAGAATTGCCTTCCCAAAGACTTATTACAAACGGGAACACGGAGTAGAGAACTATATATAGGCGAGGTATTCGCGGTTTGAATTGAATTCTCAATCTTGGTAGTTGCCCTTGAACTTAATGCTCTGATCAAGCGGAAAGTCGGGATCAACTAGGATTAAGAAATGATACGACAAACTTTCTGTCGTAGCTAGGCAGAAAGTCCATGTATCTGCCTCAGACCCACTACACAACTTTCCTTCCGTGTTGGCCCGACCACTTGCAACTAAAAGTTTATCATTTCGTCTTTGAGAAGTGTTAAGAACATATAGCCAATAGAGATTTTCTCTTTAGGCCCAAGGAAAGTTCTCAAATGGGCAACAGACAGTTAGGAATTAGGTCCCAAATCACATGCCATGTTGGCATACATATTGTGCATATGAACTTAGAAAGATAGCCTGCCTGTGAACCTAGACATGATTAAAGAGGGTAAGTCTGGACCGTGATAAAACTCCTTAGTAGAATTAGGCATCTTGCCAAAAACTTACACCCATCCCTGGAGTCAACCACAACACCCCTCATTTTTAGCTCCTTTCGGTAACCATAAGTACCAATGCCATAGTACACATCATCGATGGAAGGAAGACCAATGTATTGAGAGATCGTTTCCCATTTCGTGTAGAGGATAGGTCCCAAATTACACATTGTTCTGACATACGGATTAGGACATAAATTCTTGAGACTAGAAATAATTTTTAAGGGGGGTAGAACATTACGAGCTTAATCTAGTTAAGTCAATTTATACATCCATCGGATTAGAGTAAAGTAGCGCAGCGGAAGCGTGGTGGACCCCCGCCCCACTGGCCCAGGATCGAAGGAAATTGATCCAGGTTATATGTAAGGTTAGGTCATTAAATAGGATCTGAATCTTCCTTAGAATGTCAATAATGAAATCTTTAAAGGAAAGCAATTAGGGTTTAAGTGTTAAACCAATTTATATTACAGAATAGGCCTAACAATGGGTATGAGCTGAATTACAATAACTGAGGTCAATGTATCCATAGATGTGATCATTGAATACGAACTTAATAGGAGCCTTAGCCAATTTTAGGGCGAAGAAGTTTTAAGGAGGATAAACTAAAGTAAGCTAGACTAGTATAGATAGTATACACCCTACCACGCACATAAACTTGAAGTCAATAAAACTTAGGCAAAAGAAATAATGAAATCTTTACTCATTACCCTTAGCCAATTTCGGGGACAAAATTATTTTTAAGGGGGGTAGATTGTAACACCCCGAATTTTTGTCAACCTACAGTTAGACGTCCTTGGGCAATGAGTCGATCAAAACACTTTAAATGACTTCTTAGAACTCAATCCTAAAGCCTCAAATCCCCTTTTGTAACGCCTCAAAAAATTTCGTACAAAGACCCGAGTACCACCTCAGGCAGAATCACTCAGGATCAAATCCTTTAGGAATTAGACAAAATTAACTAAGTGCTAAACTAGATTAGCTATGAAATTCGCTTGATCCACTTTAAATACGATCTGCAAGACCCAAAACTTGTAGAATCAGTGACGCTAGGTTACCCTGAAATCTAGGATCAATCTCATTACCCAGTTGCTCTCGGGAAAACATTGAAACTCCGTATCAGAGCTGGACCACACATCGAAAGTCTGATGACCACGAGACTAAGTGCTTAGGACCGCCTTGCTGGGCTTGACAACTATCTCGAAAATCAACTCCAGATAGTGTCCCGGGGCTATTCGCTTGAGCCCGGAGTGAAGTGTGACAAAACGTGGTTTTCTTTAGAAATTAAATCAGATTTAAGTATGTAACGCCCTGAAAATCGGGGGTCGAGCATAATCTCAACTCCCGAGTTCCAGAACATCACTTATGCAACAAAATGAATGATGATTGAATGTTGACTGTATTCGTGCATTGAACATGAGTGAGATTAAGCCAAAACAGCATATCATACTCCAGAGACAGTTAGATTTGCAAGCGGAAGACTGTGATAGATAGATAAATATATAACTTATGATGAGTCTCCAGAGTGTGATAACATTACCAGGTTAAATAAATACAGGTGCAGTTCTAAAATATACCAATGTGAGGAAGTGTATGCCTCCTATCCCATGTACCATAGCCCCGTCAATACAATATCAGGTCTTCATTGACCTGCCAGAGAGATACAGATAGGAGAACTCCTCCTATCATCACAAAAGTAGTCCGGCTCTGCTTCACAAGCATCGCCATCACCTGAAACTCAACAAATCTGGTTGGTGTGTACAACACCGTCCCGTAACGTGGGAGTGAGTGATCAACTCAGTGGAACAGTAAAGCATAAGTTAACATGTTATCAAATCAATCAAGCAGTAATGATAAAGCAGTACAAATCAAGCATTTCTAACTACTCTTGTTAAATGCAAAAATGATATGACATGATGCTGTATGCCCTTGCCAAACCACCCTCAAGCGACATCATCTTACGTTCGCGAATGCTTACTCCCTCAGTGCGCCACATCTACAAAGCACATGCGGTGCGATGATGCTCATGATTACCAAGTTTTTATTAGTCCATTTCAAACAGCAGTATTGGGAAACTAAGGTACCTCCCTTGTATCATTCCCAAACATGATCCATTCTAGGGTCGTCAATCCTAGATAATCTCATACGATATATGGTTTGAGAAGCGTAGTGAAGGCATCGCAAAGGGCTCATCACCCGTCAGCGCGGATACAGATCTCACCGTATGCGGCTCAATTGCTGGCCGTCAGCTCGAGTACAGGTCTCACCGTACTCGGCTCAATCACTAGCCGTCAGCTCAAGTACAGGTCTCACCGTACTCGGCTCAACTCACACTCTAGTTGCTGTGAAAGACTCGTGGCCAATCACAGACCCTTGGAGTGTACTCGATGATACCATGGAGGACTCGTCGCCCGTCAGCACGAGCACAGATCTCACCGTACTCGGCTCTCGCCGAAGTATCGACAGCTCGAATACAGTGTCCCATACCACCATATTCGGCTCACGAGTTGGTTGCGCAATGGTCACTACGGGGAGGCACATGGCCCCAGCGTAGGCCGACAGCTCGACCACGGTGTCCCATACCACCATGCCCGGCTCATGCGTCTTAGCGGATCGAGGTACCATGGTTAAAAAGGGGTTTCACTGGTAAGTTTGGTACCCTAGGTTCAAGCAGTAGCGACCAAACAGGGTGAACATACATAAGGCAGATCGGGTTACTTGATGAGCTCGACTAGCACGATCGCCCGTTGAGCTGCACGACATGAAGTGCATAAACAACTTCGTGTGGCCTAGCCACTGCCGACAGGCAACGCACGACTCGAGTTCGTCGAACACATCCCACGTGGCAAATGAATCTCAGCCACGAGTTCAATCCCGTTACCGATTGCCTGGACTATAATCATAGCCCCAAACACAATCAATTACAGAGCTATAAAGCAGTAATAGATCAGGATTCAAATCATACAATCAGTCTGGTATTATCCGTTTAGGGCTGCCAGGGCTGTTGCACGCACTCGTTGCTCCGCTCCCCCATCACCCATGACGGATCATACAACATAAATATAAATTTAAACATATGCATTACATAGTTAAAATCATAAAACAGCTGAGCATGTTATGAAGCACAACACAAGCATGAGTTTGTACATGTTCAAATCCTAATCACACAACTATCAAAGGAGATCATACACATAGTGAAAAGAGGTTGAGAATCATATCTCAACACCCTTATATATTACAATTTGCCAACTACTACACATTCAGACATTTCAAGAAACACTTAAACAAACATACATCAACATACATGACATATGTCGATCACATAGGCATTAGGCCAAATCCTTTCGCTAGGGAGTTGCCCCAAACATAACACGCGTACACCCACGACGGATAGTCATGGCAAGCAGGAATCCAAGTTCCATATCCATTCAGTCATTTCCACAAACACTTGGGCCACACATTTTAGCATATATAGTGTATACTGGCCGTGGCGTGATTTAGGGCAAATCCTTTCGTCAAAGGGATATCGCCATTACAACAATCATATATCCATGACAATTAGTCATGGCGAGCACGAATGAGAATGCTATACTCATTCAGCCATTTTCACAAACACTTAGAATACACTATTCCAACATACCTAGTGTATGTTAGCAAACATGTATTAGGGCTATTCTTTCGCTAAGCGGTTATTTTATCCGCGTATACCATATTCATACAACAATTAATCATGACAATTATATTTCCAAAATCCGCACGTATGCGGTATTTCTAAAATACGCAATTTCAACATACATGACATTTACACATGAACATGTATTTTTGCGATTCTTTTCGCCAAACTAACATTTTATCCACACATGATATAATCAAACATTAAATAAACATGTCAAACATTTCCCAAGAAAAATACGTATACGGTATTTATACGTATATCTAGAGTATGTGAAAATCCATATTCTTTATCGCTAATCGAAACAGGAAACGGAAAGCACTTTGTACATGTGCATTTGCATACAGATCATGAATCTATCATTATCTGACATTGAAAGCGTTGAAAAACGTAACTTATACGCTTAAAGTCCTCACCTTTGGTCGTAGAATCGTAACGGAGACGATAGGTTTGCTAAGCTTCCGTATTCGGCAGTTTGGCAACCTAGAGAACGAAATAGGTTAGCTATTTCACAACCTACAACAGTCTAAACCCCAAAACAGGTTAGGGTTAGGGTTTCTTACCTAGAAACGGCGCCGGAAACGCCGGAAAAGCGTCAAGAGAGATGCGGTGGAGCATGGATAGCAGCAGGGAAGGACGGCAGGGAGATTCTCCCACTTCTCCCTCACTTTCTCTCTCTTTTCCCTCTCTCAAATCCAAATTCGTATGGCTGCCATGAGAGAGGGTTTAAGGTCCTTATATAGCCTCAAAACTCACCGAAATAGACTCCTGTTCAAAGGTTACTGCTAATATAGGTATTTCGTCACTTTTCCAGCTCAAAAGAGAGGTTCTGGTGGCCCTCCTTGAGCCAAACGTCAGACTTAAGCTCACCACACATGGATCTATGAGGGATTACGTTTTCGACTCGATCGGATTTCCAGATCGCACGTGGCGGACCACTTTCAGTTCAACGGTCAGTGGGCCACGATCCGAAATTCCAAGTACATGTAAATGTTCCTGAAATTTTTCTTAATCCGAGGGTGTAATTTGGTCTGATTCTGACGGTCTGGTTGCTTAATACTGATGCACAAGCGAATGGTGCCAGATCACTATTCCAGATATTTTTATTAGGATGGAAATAGTGTTTTTCACACTCCCTCGCTCCGGATCGAAATAAATGACCGTGGGACATCGGTCGGAGCTGATTTTTGAGATGATTGTCAAGCCCAGTGGGGCGGTCCTAGTTCCTTAGCTTCGAGTTAATCGGACTCCCGATGTGCGATCTAAACCTAATACGAAGTTTCGTTTCATTCCCGAGAGCAGACGGGAAATGAGTTCGGTTCTAAACTTTAGGGTAACCTAGAGTCACATGTTTTACAAGTTTTGGGTCTTGCAGATCGTATTTAAAGCGATCCCAACGGATTTCATGGCTAATCGAGTTTGCACTTAGTTAACTTTGTTAAATTTCTAAAGGATTTAATCCTAATTGTTTTCTGGTTGAGTTGGTACTTAGGCCTTTGTAGTTTGTATATAAAGTGATCCAAGTTTTACTACTTAGCTAGTTTAAGTTAGTGTCTAGGGCGAAAGTGCTTTGAAAAATTGAAAGCACAAGGTAGTAAGGGGTGGGATTTGTGAAGGAAATGGGTTCAGAAGCGATTTTAGACTGTGGGGTTCAGTTCTGACGAAATAATAAGGTGTTAGGAGCAACCCATTACCTAAGGACATCTAATCCCAGGTTGGCAAAAATCCGGGATGTTACAATCTACCCCCCTTAAAACAAAATTTCGTCCCCGAAATTGGCTAAGGGTAATAAGGGAAAATTTCTATTATTTCATTTGCCTAATGACTTATTGATTTTAAGTTTCTACGCGTGGTAGGGTATATACCAGCTGGTTCATTTTAGTCTACCCCCCTTAAAACTTATTGTTTATCCATTGCTCATACCCTAATGGTTTGCTACATTTATTTCTTTACCTATTTGGAGTCTCGACGACAATTCCCAACAATTTAGAGCAAGATAGCTGTTTTCATTGTTTGACCAACACGGAGAGACGTAATAGTGGGCTCGATCCCGATACATCGATCATCTACCGGGCCAGGGTAGGAAGCTCATCGTATCCCTTCCGAATCCTGGTGGATCCTGGTCGTCCGCTCGTCAGCAGAGAGTCCATCAGTAGTCGCCCAGGATTGAGAATTGGGTCAAGCCGCGAATGTTTCGCAGTTGTATATTTCAGTAACTCCGTAGTCCGATCAGTCTCTAAGAGTAGGGAATGCCCATCATTGAAAGGCTCAAATTGTTTATTCTAAGGTTGCCCTTTAGGTCTTAGTCTAAGAGAGTCCTCGTTATCATCTATGTCCAAGGAAATGGTAAATCAAATCTTACTAGATCATCCTAAAACGGTTTCTCATAGTAGGGCAGGCTAGGGCTTCTATAATGTTCGTATTCAACGAGCACCGTTTCGATCCTGGGCCAGTGGGGTAGGGTCCACCGCGTTTCCGCTGCGCCACCCAGATCAAAGAGGCGTATTAGGTGACCTAACTAGATTGAGTTCATAATGTTCTACCCCCCCTAAAATTTTATTTTCACCCTCAAGGCTCAAGAGCTATGCCCTGATCCGTATGTCGGAACAAGGTGTAATTTAAGTCTTATCCTTGACATGAAATGAAATGCGGTCTCCCACAATATCTGTCTTGGTACCTAGGATTATAGAAAGGGAGTATCACGGTCCCGACCTACCTTATGTACTCATGTCAAGCCTAAGCGGCAGGCTATCTTTCTGCGTTCATATGCACAAAAAGTATGCCGACATGGCATGTAACTTGGGATCTAATTCCTAACTATTTGTTGCCCATTTGGGCAATTCCTTAGGCCTAAAAGACAATCTCTATTGGCTATATGTTCTTAACGCTTCTCGAAGACGAAGTTATAAACTTTTAGTTGTAAGTGGTCGGGCCAACACGGAAGGAATGTTGTGTAGTGGGTCTGAGTCGGATACATGAATCTTCTGCCTCGCGAAGACAGAAAGTTGCCATATCATTTCTTAATCCTAGTCGATCCCGACCTTCTGCTTGATCGGAGTATAGGGTTCATTGGTCACTACCAGAATTGAGAATTCGATTCAGACCGCGAATACCTCGCTTATGGATAGTTTCTCCACTCCGTGTTCCCGATTGTACTAAGTCCTTGAGAAGGCAATTCTAAGGGTCGTATTGATTTGACCTAACATTAATTCTCTAATCGTGAATAGTTTCTACGTCAAACAAGCTCCCTAAGAGTTACTAAGGAAGCCTGTGTGTACTAAGGGGATTTAACGAAGGAATGGGTCCTCGCTCCAACCAACTTAAGCCGACCAAACTAGTTCTATCATTCAATTGGCTTAGCCTAATTAATTAGTCTTTTACTTTCCTTAGCCTAACCAATAGTCTAGTCTTAATGTAGGAGTAGCGGTAATCCACTGGTTGTAATCCAAAGTCTATGCTTATACACTAGATGATTTTATACCCTTTCTAATATAGGAAATTGTTTATTGCTTAGGGTCAAACGTTGTCTAAGTAGAATTGAGTTGCCTGAACTTAAATTTAACTATACTCGAGCACTACACATATGCTCATTCCAACTAAGAGGGTCCTAAGGTTCACATTACATATTTGTTGGATTTCCTACACGGTCAGGCCTGTCTAAGTCTAAGGGCACCGCTCAAGTCCAAAACTCCGAGGGTCTATTTGTCAAACAACCATTTACTCAGAAAGCTTAAGCTATCAGAGTGCGGTAGGTTAATGTATATCAAGGGACTTTATCACTTCAACACTATTTGGCAAGTGGTCTTAAGTTGTATTAAATGTGACCGCATTACTAATCCTACCTCGGGATTGGGAGTGACATGGTTGGTAGGAGGGTGGGTGGGGATCAAAATTATTGGTATAGGCTTTGGAAAATGAGCCTGGTGTCGGAAAGTGTGAGATGGGATTTCCAAATCCCAGGATAATGATTTTCTAAGCGAAATTTGGAAGGACAACTCAGAGTTTAATTACATTTAAATGCATACATCCCAAACACGGTATTAGAAAACATGGGATACAACCAATCTAGGGCCATACCATACACATACATTTATTATTACTTTTACAATTCAATCCACCTTACTCACCTAACGCAGTTGGCCGAACGGGCCCTAGAGGGAGAAAAGGGGCTGAAGTTTTTGGTTCTCCACGAACTTGGGTCTCAATAGTGGTTGTAGAGGCCCAAAGAACAGGGATTTGTAAAGGGAAGTGGAGAGATGGGTTGGGTAGAGAGGTTACACGTTTTTGAGCTCCAAATGAGGGGTGTAGGAGCTCAAATGAGAGAGAATGATGAGGGTAGGAGGATAGGTAGGGCTGTAAACGATGGAGTGATGTATGGTTGGACAGGAAACAACGAAATGGGCGATTGGAGTGGAGGTTTGAGAGAGAAAATAGCAAGAATAGGAGGAAAAGAGAGATGGGAGGGGCGTTTGAGAGAGAGGGGGCTTCCAGACCTAAAAATCCCAAACTCCAGCCAAAACCGCACGTGCCAGGGGGTAGGGGAGGTCAGGCCGACCAATCCCAGCCCCGGCCCGACCCGTACGGCCAAGTTTGGCGGAGGTCCACCTCCAGAGTGGAGGTTCCACCCCCGACCAAAGTGGCCGGTGGGCTGCCGCCGCGGGTGGGATGTGTTCTCCATGGTCCCAAGGTGCCAAATGCACCCGGGTTCGACCCTGGATCTTAGTAAATTTAAGTGGGGAGGCCCCCGACTCCATTTGAGACATTTTCGGGGCCACTTTACAAACTAGAATGATTTTATATATCGTGTGACATATGATTTTGGGGTAGGAGGAGCTAATCTATCCAACTAACCCATTTACTTGGTTAGATTCCAAAGTTTGAATGGTCAAAAGTCCAATTTATACATATATTTACTATTTATAGTAAATTTTTGTTTAGGTGTTATTCTTCGTCATTTATACGTTAGAATTTATATCTGGTATGATAGGATTTAGAAAAATTTAAAGAATGAAGTGGTGCAAGGAAAGATTTTGAAGAAATTGGGTAAAAAGGGTTTTAGGCTTTGGTGTTGTGGTTGACCCACAATCTAAGGACATTCGTCTCTAAGGAATGACTCAAACCCGTCGACTAATGGCCTAGAAGTGATTCGGGATTGTTTCGCTTGATCATGGGTGTGTACGGCTCAATCTCAACGGTCGATTTCGGTTGGTTTCGCCGTTCGGTGAATTTGGAAAATCCTAAGTTAGTTTCTATGTTTCGTCGCTCCCTCCTAAGTCAGAGTGCGTCAGAGTGCGTAGTGTGACCATAACCCAGGTCCAGTTTAATCAAAATCATGCTCTGATACCATCTTGTAACGCCCTGAAAATCGGGGGTCGAGCATAATCTCAACTCCCGAGTTCCAGAACATCACTTATGCAACAAAATGAATGATGATTGAATGTTGACTGTATTCGTGCATTGAACATGAGTGAGATTAAGCCAAAACAGCATATCATACTCCAGAGACAGTTAGATTTGCAAGCGGAAGACTGTGATAGATAGATAAAATATATAACTTATGATGAGTCTCCAGAGTGTGATAACATTACCAGGTTAAATAAATACAGGTGCAGTTCTAAAATATACCAAATGTGAGGAAGTGTATTGCCTCCTATCCCATGTACCATAGCCCCGTCAATACAATATCAGGTCTTCATTGACCTGCCAGAGAGATACAGATAGGAGAACTCCTCCTATCATCACAAAAGTAGTCCGGCTCTGCTTCACAAGCATCGCCATCACCTGAAACTCAACAAATCTGGTTGGTGTGTACAACACCGTCCCGTAACGTGGGAGTGAGTGATCAACTCAGTGGAACAGTAAAGCATAAGTTAACATGTTATCAAATCAATCAAGCAGTAATGATAAAGCAGTACAAATCAAGCATTTCTAACTACTCTTGTTAAATGCAAAAATGATATGACATGATGCTGTATGCCCTTGCCAAACCACCCTCAAGCGACATCATCTTACGTTCGCGAATGCTTACTCCCTCAGTGCGCCACATCTACAAAGCACATGCGGTGCGATGATGCTCATGATTACCAAGTTTTTATTAGTCCATTTCAAACAGCAGTATTGGGAAACTAAGGTACCTCCCTTGTATCATTCCCAAACATGATCCATTCTAGGGTCGTCAATCCTAGATAATCTCATACGATAATATGGTTTGAGAAGCGTAGTGAAGGCATCGCAAAGGGCTCATCACCCGTCAGCGCGGATACAGATCTCACCGTATGCGGCTCAATTGCTGGCCGTCAGCTCGAGTACAGGTCTCACCGTACTCGGCTCAATCACTAGCCGTCAGCTCAAGTACAGGTCTCACCGTACTCGGCTCAACTCACACTCTAGTTGCTGTGAAAGACTCGTGGCCAATCACAGACCCTTGGAGTGTACTCGATGATACCATGGAGGACTCGTCGCCCGTCAGCACGAGCACAGATCTCACCGTACTCGGCTCTCGCCGAAGTATCGACAGCTCGAATACAGTGTCCCATACCACCATATTCGGCTCACGAGTTGGTTGCGCAATGGTCACTACGGGGAGGCACATGGCCCCAGCGTAGGCCGACAGCTCGACCACGGTGTCCCATACCACCATGCCCGGCTCATGCGTCTTAGCGGATCGAGGTACCATGGTTAAAAAGGGGTTTCACTGGTAAGTTTGGTACCCTAGGTTCAAGCAGTAGCGACCAAACAGGGTGAACATACATAAGGCAGATCGGGTTACTTGATGAGCTCGACTAGCACGATCGCCCGTTGAGCTGCACGACATGAAGTGCATAAACAACTTCGTGTGGCCTAGCCACTGCCGACAGGCAACGCACGACTCGAGTTCGTCGAACACATCCCACGTGGCAAATGAATCTCAGCCACGAGTTCAATCCCGTTACCGATTGCCTGGACTATAATCATAGCCCCAAACACAATCAATTACAGAGCTATAAAGCAGTAATAGATCAGGATTCAAATCATACAATCAGTCTGGTATTATCCGTTTAGGGCTGCCAGGGCTGTTGCACGCACTCGTTGCTCCGCTCCCCCATCACCCATGACGGATCATACAACATAAATATAAATTTAAACATATGCATTACATAGTTAAAATCATAAAACAGCTGAGCATGTTATGAAGCACAACACAAGCATGAGTTTGTACATGTTCAAATCCTAATCACACAACTATCAAAGGGATCATACACATAGTGAAAAGAGGTTGAGAATCATATCTCAACACCCTTATATATTACAATTTGCCAACTACTACACATTCAGACATTTCAAGAAACACTTAAACAACATACATCAACATACATGACATATGTCGATCACATAGGCATTAGGCCAAATCCTTTCGCTAGGGAGTTGCCCCAAACATAACACGCGTACACCCACGACGGATAGTCATGGCAAGCAGGAATCCAAGTTCCATATCCATTCAGTCATTTCCACAAACACTTGGGCCACACATTTTAGCATATATAGTGTATATGGCCGTGGCGTGATTTAGGGCAAATCCTTTCGTCAAAGGGATATCGCCATTACAACAATCATATATCCATGACAATTAGTCATGGCGAGCACGAATGAGAATGCTATACTCATTCAGCCATTTTCACAAACACTTAGAATACACTATTCCAACATACCTAGTGTATGTTAGCAAACATGTATTAGGGCTATTCTTTCGCTAAGCGGTTATTTTATCCGCGTATACCATATTCATACAACAATTAATCATGACAATTATATTTCCAAAATCCGCACGTATGCGGTATTTCTAAAATACGCAATTTCAACATACATGACATTTACACATGAACATGTATTTTTGCGATTCTTTTCGCCAAACTAACATTTTATCCACACATGATATAATCAAACATTAAATAAACATGTCAAACATTTTCCCAAGAAAAATACGTATACGGTATTTATACGTATATCTAGAGTATGTGAAAATCCATATTCTTTATCGCTAATCGAAACAGGAAACGGAAAGCACTTTGTACATGTGCATTTGCATACAGATCATGAATCTATCATTATCTGACATTGAAAGCGTTGAAAAACGTAACTTATACGCTTAAAGTCCTCACCTTTGTCATAGAATCGTAACGGAGACGATAGGTTTGCTAAGCTTCCGTATTCGGCAGTTTGGCAACCTAGAGAACGAAATAGGTTAGCTATTTCACAACCTACAACAGTCTAAACCCCAAAACAGGTTAGGGTTAGGGTTTCTTACCTAGAAACGGCGCCGGAAACGCCGGAAAAGCGTCAAGAAGGATGCGGTGGAGCATGGATAGCAGCAGGGAAGGACGGCAGGGAGATTCTCCACTTCTCCCTCACTTTCTCTCTCTTTTCCCTCTCTCAAATCCAAATTCGTATGGCTGCCATGAGAGAGGGTTTAAGGTCCTTATATAGCCTCAAAACTCACCGAAATAGACTCCTGTTCAAAGGTTACTGCTAATATAGGTATTTCGTCACTTTTCCAGCTCAAAAGAGAGGTTCTGGTGGCCCTCCTTGAGCCAAACGTCAGACTTAAGCTCACCACACATGGATCTATGAGGGATTACGTTTTCGACTCGATCGGATTTCCAGATCGCACGTGGCGGACCACTTTCAGTTCAACGGTCAGTGGGCCACGATCCGAAATTCCAAGTACATGTAAATGTTCCTGAAATTTTTCTTAATCCGAGGGTGTAATTTGGTCTGATTCTGACGGTCTGGTTGCTTAATACTGATGCACAAGCGAATGGTGCCAGATCACTATTCCAGATATTTTATTGGATGGAATAGTGTTTTTCACACTCCCTCGCTCCGGATCGAAATAAATGACCGTGGGACATCGGTCGTCGGCTGATTTTTGAGATGATTGTCAAGCCCAGTGGGGCGGTCCTAGTTCCTTAGCTTCGAGTTAATCGGACTCCCGATGTGCGATCTAACCTAATACGAAGTTTCGTTTCATTCCCGAGAGCAGACGGGAAATGAGTTCGGTTCTAAACTTTAGGGTAACCTAGAGTCACATGTTTTACAAGTTTTGGGTCTTGCAGATCGTATTTAAAGCGATCCCAACGGATTTCATGGCTAATCGAGTTTGCACTTAGTTAACTTTGTTAAATTTCTAAAGGATTTAATCCTAATTGTTTTCTGGTTGAGTTGGTACTTAGGCCTTTGTAGTTTGTATATAAAGTGATCCAAGTTTTACTACTTAGCTAGTTTAAGTTAGTGTCTAGGGCGAAAGTGCTTTGAAAAATTGAAAGCACAAGGTAGTAAAGGGGTGGGATTTGTGAAGGAAATGGTTCAGAAGCGATTTTAGACTGTGGGGTTCAGTTCTGACGAAATAATAAGGTGTTAGGAGCAACCCATTACCTAAGGACATCTAATCCCAGGTTGGCAAAAATCCGGGATGTTACAAAGTAATCTGAGATTGTCGCTTGCAGGCTAATATAAGGATTCAGAC